>VZTJ01000889.1:2231806-2393554 GCA_013397795.1 Orthonyx spaldingii
TGTGTGTGCAGGGAACAGAGAGGGGTGACGTTGTGGTTTTTTGTCTATCGGGGTGGGGCAAATGCACTTTAGGTAATTTCACCACTGCCCAGTTCAAATTAGTGTGAAGTTGCTATGGGAACTCAAAATGTGTAAATCTGAAGAAACCTGCAGGGGAAAAGATGATGGTGAAAACATGCTGTATGAAAAAGGTATTCAGCCTTCTGAGTACTATGGGAAAACAAACAGGAATAGCTGTAAGCAATAATCAGAAGGATATGAAATGTATGCTGGTACTTAGCTAGTATAAATATTCATTACTTCGGGGGAGCCAGGCAAGCCAACATCAGCTGAGGATATTAGCTACATGTCATGGACTGAAATATTTCTGTGAAAAAGAAAGGGGGTGGCTGTTTGCATTTGCAGGCAGAGCCAGAACTCAGTCCCTTGGAGGCACAGAAATGCACCCTGGCTCCCCTGCAGCCCTTAAAGACTTTATCCCATCCCAGTGCCCTTGCTGTTGTCAGTGCTCCTGCTTGGCTGCTTCCAGTCTGGGATTCATTTCAGACGGGAAAAATGGCAGAGTGCTTCTCCCCGGGGAGCTTTGCAGGATGCTGGGAAAGGGAAGGCGCTGCAGGGTCCGTATGGGAAGCACTAAGCTGGTCCCGAGGGCTGCACAGCCACGCGGCGTTACCCAGCTGCAGGGCTACGGACACACAGCCACAGGCTTGAAATCCCCCTCCCGTGAGATCCCTGCCTCTGCTCTCTAATAAGGATGGGCAGGCTCTCGGGGAGAAAATGCAGCAGCAAGAAGCCCTCGGCAGGTAACGTTTACCAGGCTTACCCTCAGGTTTGAAGTAAAACTCCCACTGAAGGAAATTCAGCAGAAATCCTCGCTAAATGGAGATGTGGTTATTGTTAGTGCTATCATAGCGCCCGGGAAGGCTCCTCTAGGACTGCATCTGATTGCAGGGATTCAGACACACAAGGTGAAGAAAATGGCAGTCAGGAAAATGTGTAAATGAATCTGTCTTTGTTCAGTGTCAGGAAATTAATGCCAGCTTCTTAAGGCATGGGAAATGACATTGGCTGCCAAATACAAACTGCTCTGGATTTCATGGGAATAATTATGACAGTGAAATATTTTCTTAACTTGACCTTTGGCCACATACTAAATGGAAAGAAGTAAATTTGGCACTACAAATGCAAACTGAGCCAAATTAACTTACACCCATAGAGGATTTGGCCTTACAGACCCTGCTCCACAGGGCCAAATCCTTCTGTCACTTACACTGGTGTACACTTGACTGTGTTTTGCTGAACTGCATGGAAGCACCGGGGCTTGCACTAGGTGAGTGTGAGCATAATTTAGCACTCGATGAGAACCCTGCCTCGTGCAGGTCAGAGGTATCCCGACTGAGCAAATCCCCAGCTCGTGCAGGAGCTCCGTAAGGCAGAAAAGTAGGGGTGAGGGGCCCCCTGGGGGCTTGATAGAAATGTGGTCTGAGGTGGGAAGTCCGAACAAGAATTGCATCCCTGTTTGCAGACAACCTACTGGAGATTATTTCAGAGCCAGCAACCCCCTTCTAAGGGGTGAGAACACATGCACCAACAGCTAAAATGAGATCTCAGTTTTTGCAGCTCTGGTTTGTACTTCTGGTTGTTTCCAATGTGTTGATTACCAATCCAGCCATGCTCATTTGCCTCCTGCCCCTGGAACCTCTTAAGTTCAAATAAAGAAACAGTTATTGGCATTGTTACACATTTATTTGCATCCGCCCAGATTGATACTTCATGGTTCAAGGTTCAAACAACAAAATGATAATGTTAGCAAATGAGAAGATACTCTGTTTTCCACTCTCATCCTGGGCCCATTTCCGCCAGTTTAATTCAAGGATTACTTTAGAAGAATAAAAGATATGATGGCACTCTATTGGTACAACAGGACAACCAATCTGGACTCAAACCAGCTTATATTTTCATCAGAAAAAAGGAGAACATACCAGACATGAAAAATATTTTAGGAAGAGAAATATATCACAGGCCATTTTTTGTTTACTTTTCTGCAGTAATTTCATGGCAGAAATGTTAAGCAAGTGTTGTCACATAGGTTGCTTTCCTCATCATCCTGAAGCAAGGCTAATTACTTAGGTTAAAACTCAGAATGAAGACATTGGTTGTTCAGGTTTCTTGTGTAAATATGCATCTAATTGAAAAATGGAAATTAGAGAAAAGAATGCTGCAAAACACGATACAATCTTAAATTACAGGAGGTTAATACATATCCTCAATGTTTTCAAATGCAAAAGATAGGTTTCTATTTAATGTGTCTCCCTAGGGAGGAATTATCTGATTTCTAACATGAGGGAACTCCAAAGCCAAGGCAAAGGCTTGCTGTTACTCTATCACAGAAAAACATGTTTCTTTGAAACTTCATCAGCTAGAAAATCAATGAGTAGGGTTTTGGATTTCATAGAGAAATTTTACTGGGGTTTTTTTAGGTACAAATGATAAAAATGCTATAAATTTTATCTTAGACTCTGCAAGTGAAAGGTTTAAGAGATTATATGAGTAAATCATTCATCCCTTCTGAATATCCTGCTGATAAAAGGGATCCCCTGATGTGATATATACTGTCAGGTTTGAATTTGAAGCAGAGAATTTCTTTCAAGTTCCCTTCAGGGAATCTGTACATTTTATGCTGAATATTAGGATCACCTCTCCAGGCACGGAGAGGAAGCTAGAATGAGACCCTAAAGCCATAGAGAAATTATCAGAAAGAGATAAACTGGTTTCCTTTTTTTATTAAATTCTCCTATAACCAGCTTTATAACCTAGCAAGTCACAAAAATTTCACAGTACATTACACATGCTCGCTGGCAGGCATTTCACAAGATCAGGGAGGCGTCTCCACGCTTTCTGCCCTGGATTGAGCACAAAAGGGCTCCCGCATCTCCCTTCCCAGGGACGCCATCCCGCTCTAACAGCTTTATATTTTGTTGGCTGGTTCATTCCTCTTGAGTCTTGTTACCAGCATTTCATGCCTTCCGAAGCCCCGATAGGATTCTTGCGCAGGCTGAGAGGCACTGACATGCGGCAGAAAGGAAGGTGGCCCCGGTTACGCCGGGTAAAGCTGCGGCTGCTCCCCATCTCTGACGGGAGCGCGATTCCTGCCTTGCACACAACTGCGAGCGCTCAGTAGAGACCGATGGTTCGGTGCTGTGTGTGTGAAAAAATGCTGCCCGCGGTGCCACCGGCACAAGTCTGGGGCGCCCTGGTGAGGCAGGAGTGCACGGGACTGAACAAATCCCTGCCTACAGGTCGGACTACGCTGCTTAAGGGCAGGTCCCTCTCCAACGTGCGGTCCCTGTAAGGGTGCTAGAGGGGAGCAAGAGGCTGCGGTGGTGCGTGGCATTGCCTGCACCCGCGGGCTGAAGGCACTGGTACCCAAAATTGCTGTCCCCCTGATGATGCTGAGAGGCAGCACAAGCGCCTCTCTGCTGGCCCGTGCACGGCCTTGCTCCTCCTAAACGCGGGGAAAGCGCAGTAGGGGTTTCCTGGAGAGCCAGGCCAGCGCCGAGCCCGCGGGAGCGGGGATGTCGCCTTTCACCGCTTGGTTCGGGCTTCCCTTCTCCGTTCCTTCCCTCTAGCCATGCGACGCAGGGAGCTCTACCGTGGGCTGGGAAGCGCGGGGTTCTGCTCCCCGTTGTGTCGGGAGCGGCCCTCAGCGGGCGGCACGGCCCTTCCCGCTCCCGGCCCGTTCCCCGCTCCCGGCCCCGTTCCCGGCCCAGCCCGGCGCAGCAGCGCCCTCTGCAGCACGGCCCGGTCCCGCCGCAAGAGTCGCACGGGGCGCGGCTCCGCTGAGGCGGCACCCGGCTCCTGAGGGAAGGGCCGTGCTTCCTCAGGGAAACGCCGCGTCTCCGCACCGTGCTTCCCCAGGGAAACGCCGCGTCTCCGCACCGTGCTTCCTCAGGGAAACGCCGTGTCTCCGCACCTGCGGCAGCGGTGTCGGTGTGCTGGCTGTGCCTTGGCTGCCGGGCCGGCCATCGGAGCGTGTGGAAACGCGATGTGCCCCCAGCTGCTCAGCAGGGGAAGGGCAAAGGATTTATGTGCGCTCTGAACCCCCTGTCCCTCAGCGCTGATGGTGCTTCTCCATCTCCTCCTGCTCCGCGTGGGAGCCACAGTGATAAATACTATTGACAGAGCAGGAAAATCCGACACGCCGTGTCGAGCCCTCGCGTTCCTGTTTGCCGGCCGTGAATCAGCGGAGGGGCACACAAAGAGCTCACTGAGGCACCAGAGAAGTGCAGCTCAGAAAAATCCGAGCTGTGGTAATTTTAATTTGGAAAACGGCTGTTAGTAAACAGTTCAACCCAACAGGATCTGAGTGTTAGCCAACTCCCTCTGCCCTCTCCCACGGGAAAGAGAGCTATCAAATAAAACCGACTCATAAAAAGCTGTTAGTCAACCTGTTCCCTGCTTGTGACACAGCACGGAAAGGGTCCTAGGGGCAGAGTTGGGGGGAAAGGAGAAGGTAAGCAGCAAGAAAGGCTGAAATTCATGGAAGTGGATGATTGTGTACAGCAGAGGACAAAAAAAAGTCATGAGAAGCTCAGACAGTTCAGAGCCAGTGTGTATATTCATCCCAGGAAGTTTAAAATTTTATGATGCTCATCACTCGATCATTCCCATGTTCCAGAGAAAATCTGGCACTTGTGTTTTCAATCCCCCTTTCCGAGCCGTTCCTGGCAGGGTGGCTGTCGGGACATGGGTATCTGCTGGGTCTGGGGCTGCTTGTCAGGGATAATCAATCCTACCCTAGGTGGATGGGAATGCTCAGCCCTGTGCTCAGAGCCCTGTGCTCAGAGCCACGGCGGCTCCGTGGCTGCTGGCGGAGGCTGTGCCTGGCCAGCTCCAGGTGAAGGATCAGAATCCCCTACCAACTTCTACTTCTTGTTGTGCAACAATTGCGCCATGGGAAACACGGTGTTAGCTGATTTCTAAGCAGCATTTAAAGTGGGTAGAAACAAGGGGATTTGTCATTGAATTTGACTGGGGTTGTAGCATTCCAGTACTTTCCAGAAGCTGCTCTCGGATGCCTTGAAATAGTAGTCTGTGAAAATGGGTATTTTCTAATGTGCCAATTTAAGACTCATTGAAGTCAATGTGAACTTTTTTACTGGTTTTCTTGGGCTGCAGTTTGGGCTATAAACTACAGTGAATTTAGGGGAAGATCCTCAAAAATAGAAATGTTCTGGACTGAATTGTTTGGTTTGGCAAGGCCTGCTCTATGGCTGGACTTTATTAGTTTAAATTCAGGCAAGGTCTAGGAAAATTATGCTGATCAAAAGGTTCTTCGGAAAATGAGTCCAAATGTCTCAATTTTTCTACTTAATGGAAAAGCATCAGCCAAAAAAACAGAGATGCTTTGCTCAAAATAGAGCCTAAAAGCTTGTCAGTAGTTAAAGCCTCTTTTACTTCATTTAGAAACTGTTTCTTTGTGTTTCTTTTGCCTTTGCTGGAGGCTTAAGCCAATATGGATTTGTGGAAGGTTTGAACTCAGGCTTCTAAAATAGTATGTTGTCAGTAAGATGTTCTGGAATAGGCTGTCAAAATCAGCTTTTATTCTTGTATATAATGTCACCATTTTTAGAGAACTAACTTTCCTCTCCTTGTTCATCTGCTAAAAGGGGCTTACTTACCCAGAAGAAATATTCACAACTTACCCAAGGAAAACAGTAATCCTGTTGCTCCCAGAATTGTGTAGGAACTCTTCTGTCTCACCTTTTATCTCTGTCTTAACATAAAGTCAGCCACCCCTTGATTACAGAAACTTTTTGATCAGCTCTGACTGTGGAGCTGATCACAAGTGTCCCTGGCACTCACTACCTGTGTTCTGCTGATGGTGTCAGCAGACATTTGATGGAGATTTGGGCACCAAGGCGATCCAAGGTGGGGCATGAAATAAATTGTGTCTCAGGCCCTCTGTGCCTCTCCTGCTCCTGCCGGTGCAGGTGGGCTGCTGGCAGAATGGTGGCCTGAGGCCTTTACTTGTGCAACGTGTGCTGTGATTACTGCAAGGGTAATTGGAAAAAAAGATGTGTCCACTGCAGTACAATACAGCTTGACACCTGCAACATGGGTGACAAACTCTTGCAAGTTCTGAGGATAAAAACATTTCACAAGATGTCCTGTAAGGACAAGATGCAAAAGAGGCTATTAGTGCAAATAAAATCATGGAGACTGGCCTTGGTATGGTGGTGATGTGCACGGGAAGCATCTTGTGCTGCTCACCTTTCTGACACTGATGCTATAATAGAGGGCTTCTTTCCCCTTGCTTCCAATACAAAAAAACCCCAGAGGCTCTTGCTTAGGAATTTGGGCTTACCTGCAGTTGTTTGCCTGTTGCAGGCCCGGGGAATATGGTCAGACATTTCTGGGTAGTGTTTTTTGTTTGCATCCCTTTAAATAAAAACAGTGATTTTTGTTTGGAACAAAAGGACTGTGCTGGCTTAGGGCATTAATTTAGGTGGATTTTACTGTATGTATAGGGAGCATAAACTGTTACTTGCTATCTTCCCTTCTCTCTAAATAAAAATGTATGTGCTTTCCTTTAAAAATGTATTTTGTGTGTAAGTCACATAGTGATAACATTAAATGTGGTATAAAGACAGTAATAAAAGTGGTTGTAACATTTATATATTTTTCATGACCAAAGTGCTCTGCAGTGGGAGATGCTATAAACATGTGCTTGCTGCTGGAGGAAGGAACACAAAAAGATGTCAGCCACATGAGCACGGGCCCCAGTTCTGCTGGCACAGAGCGGCTGGGTGGGCAGCTCTCCAGGACAAAACGAGGGCGAGGGCGTCTGCCTCAGCAAATCACTGCCATGGGAAGGTTGGGTGGTTATTGCTGAGGAAGAGGCCATGGTGGACAGGGTGGAAAATACTGCTGGAACGGAAAGGAGACTCCATGCAGAAACATCTCTTGATGCAGCAGAGGAGGAAATGCCTGTCCCAGGCCGCCTCCTCCTGTTGTGCCTCAGCTCTGCCACTTCTCCCTCTCCTTTCAGCAGCAGAGGTCTTTCCACTTTGAGGTCTTTGTGTTCAGCATCACCCAGCCTGCTCAGAAACACTAGGTTTTCTGGGTGGACAGCATATAACTTGAGGAAAAGAACATAAAAACAGCAGGAAAAGGGAAGAACAGGAAAAACGCTGCTCTTGAAATTTTCTCCTAGCTTTTTTTTTTTATGTCTGCTGTGATGTAACAGGATGAAGAAAATTCCAGGCATGCCGACTGCCCTCTAGCCGTATCTCCTAAAACAGCCAAAGCATGCACAACTCCACAGCCTGATGGGGCAGTGTGTGCCAGAGCCGGCGGGCCCTGCTGCCTCTGCCTGCTGCCTCTGCCTGCTGCACCCCTGTGTGGGCACGGGAGGCAGGGGAGTGAAGAAGCACCCGGGGCTGCAAATCCTAGCAGCAGTGCCCTCATGAAAGCCATGCTCTGCCTATATGGAAAACCAAGAGCACATGAGTATCTGCACTGCTCTCCTTTAGAGGGCATTCAACATTTGCACGGACACCAATCTGCAAAGTGAATTTTCTTTTTTTTAAATGTCCAGTGACTTTTACAGAAAATGCACAATGAATATTAAATAAAGGGCATTGCCTATTACTGCACTTCAGACGCTGTTATGAGGTGTGACTTTTTAAAAACTTTTTTTTTAAAGGTCATGCTGTTTATGCTGCATAATATATAATACAATTGCACTGTAAATTAGAGACATGCTTTACAGCCTGCTGCTATGCTTCATGGAGGTGAACAAAATTTGAAATCACAGGTCTCCTCCTCATGGGGAAAGAGTTGTGGGAAATATTTAATATCACAATAATCAGGGGCTTAATGGCCTAGTGATGAGCTATGGAGGCCTCTCTAGGACACCTTGCTACATCTCCTGTCTGCTCTCTAGTCTCTCTAGAGCATTTTTCCATACTTGACACTGTTAAATTTGATTTTAGTTTACGGTTCTAGAAAGTTTAGAGTAAACTGTAGCATTACCTAACCCACCACCATTTCCTTTAGCTGCACATGATATGCTCAGCCCTGACAGGTTTCTCCCCCAGCAGACAAGAACTGACTTTCTCTATGTTGAAATGGTTGTAGGCCTGTGCAGTTCCTATATGCATTAACTCTCTGGAAGGATTAATTATTCTATTCCTTTGTAATAGCTTCAAAACTTCAAAAATGCTGCAGGAAACTGGATTCTGAGGGACACGCAGCCTGATTCCAAAATTCCCCCAGGATAGCTCTTCAGGGAGCCAGTATCAAAGGTAAGCAAATGAGTTAAAGCCATGGATTTTTGATCCTTATTTTAAGAACTTCAGCTCACATATTGCTTCGAAAGGCTGAGTACACAAAAAGGAGAACAGCCATGGAGCACAGAAACCAGACTGCATAAAAACACTGGAAGGCATTTTGGTCCCACTTCACTGTGGAACACATAGTATGTTTGAAAAGGGGTGGTGAGACTGTTGAGAAAATACACTGACTGATACCAGGGTGATGGCAATGCCTAGTAAAGAAATTAAACAAATAAACAGGGTTTTGGAGAAGTGTTGAGACAAGGAGGAAACTGAGAAGCAGATTTCTTCCACTCAAGGGCAGAAGTCGTAAGCCTTGCATGAAATGGAAATTATATGGGGGTTTTTTTAAAGAAAAATGGAAAAGAATGTAATTTCACATTCACAGGTCTCTTACCAGAGACTATTTTAAGAATAGTATTTGGGTTGGAGGTGCTGCACATGGAGGACTGAACTACTGTGTAAGCATTTGCTACCAAAGAGGTTTGCAGGGCAGCAGCTGCCACCCAGATGGTGTGGGCACTGTGACTCAGGGGCAGCACTGAGCAGTGTCTCTGAGGCCACTTATGTCCAGTCATAACAAATTTTATTTCAAAGGTAGATCTAAATTGAGGTATCATCCTAACAGAGCCTTCTTGGAATATATTCCTGGTCCCTGTACTAGTTACAGAATTTGCTAGAGCACTTGTGAATTAATGACTGAGCAAAAGGAAACGTTTATGTTTGTAGAACTGATTTTTTAATACAAAGTCATTTCTTGTGTTTAAATATACAACTGATGTGATCTGCAACATATTAAAAATACCTTGGAAAAAGCAGAAGAAAGAAACGTTTCACACACAGGCACAAATTGGAGAATTAAAACAACTGTTTCTTCAAATTCCGTCCTAGAAGAGACAGGTAATTTTTTTTTCAAATGTCAACCAATGAAAAGAAACTTGATAAAAATTTCAGAAGGATAAAATATTTCTTACGGGTGAAAACTCTGTGATATTTCTATAATGACGTTCTTGGTCAACACATCTTAAGCTTTATTTAACATGAGTGGTTACTGAGAATGCCCCAAGTTATTTGGTACAGCTTAATTTCATGAAAATATTCTATTTTCTACTGAACATTGTTAAAATACAGCACAAAATCTTTACAGATTTTTGTGAGGGTTAGCATCACCTCGCAAGCACAAGAAAAGAACAAAGTTCTCATTTCTGCTGTATGGTAACAACATTTACTCAGCCCACCCAGTGATCTTATACATCAGCGCCCTCAAAAGCCTGGCTTCATAGGTGACCGTGTTTTTCCCACTGTGCATCCCACTCTCTTCAAGGGGGTGCTCAATGACAGCTGGGATGTTCCTTCCATACTGTTCACACTGCTTCAGAAACTGAAGGCACTCCTGGATCACACTGTCCCGCAGCATGATCATGTGCTTGGACATGTTCTCCAGCAGGGACAGGAAACACCGTTTGGCGTAATACCACGTGTCAGTGCTCAGCTTCTTGTTGTATGGCTCCAGGCTTTTAATGATCCTCGAAATACCGAAGTCATAGTTTCCCTTCACACAGTAGAGGGTACCAATGACTAGATTGACAATGCAAAGATGGTAGGTATTTTTATCAGGATGGTCATAGGACAGCTGCTCTTCTGCCTTCTCAATCTTCCTCATGAGTTCCTCCGCGTCTTCATTCTGGTTTGTCAGGATGTAGGAAACGCAGAGGTTTGCCAGCACAATGGCACTGACATCGAGAATGTTGTCATAGTGCTTTTTAACTATCGGCTCATAGAAGCTAATGGCCTCTTTATACTTGTTCTCCTGCATGAAGAGCACGTGAGCCACATTGAGCTTCCACACTTCGTGTTCCTTGCAGAACTCGACTGATTTGTGAAAGATCTTTTCTACCATTGTGTAGTTCTTCATGTCCCAGTAAATCTTTGCCTGAGCCATCACGACAGGTACATATTTATCCAGAGTCTCATCGTACTCATTAACTGTCTTTTTTAGAGCTTCATCATCCCAATTTTGCCTAGCTTCCTGTACTTGCTTTGTGAGTTTTCTCAGCTGCTCAGTTATTGTCCCTGCTGAATCATCTAGCTTGTGGAAAGCCTCCTCAGGGGCAGTCTGACAAGTAATAATGGCATCCAAGAAGTTGTACAGGTAAGGCGTAAGCAGCTTGTAGGTCAGATGGGCATTTTCTGCCAGCACATCAGCTGCCAGGTCATAGTACTGATGCTTGCAATAGAGGAGCAGCAAGTTACCAAAAGTTTCTGGCGGACAGGGGTTCTGCAGGAGAAGAAACTGCAGCTTCCCAAACCCATCGGTGGGCTGGCTGTCCATGTTCATTAGTGCCTGGTTGTGCAGCGTGACGGGATCCAGCTCCTCCTCGGCCCTCGGCGGCATGTCCGTGAGTGCCTCGCGCGCCGCCCGCGTGTTGCGCAGCTGGTACTCAATAGCCGCCTTCAGGTTGAAGGCCTCCACCAGGGCCGTGCGGTGCAGCACCAGCGTGTTGCCCACGCTGCGGACCTCGATGCCCTCGGTGGTCATGCCCACGCTGAGCTCCGGGTGCTGGTGAATGCCGCGCTTGATGATGTCGGAGATGTACTTGAGGGCAGCCGGGTACTGCTTGGCCGCGTAGGCGCACAGCGCCCTGTTGTAGGACAGCTCCGGGCAGTATCCCAGCACCTGCATGGCGCTGGCAAACTTGGTGCTGGCCTCTTCGTGCCGGCCCTGCCGGTACAGCAGGCAGCCCAGGTTGACCTCGGCATCGGCCCGCTCCGAAGGGTCCTCCACCGCTCCGGAGCCGCCATCGGCAGCGGCAGCGAGCTCCTCCTCCACCAGGCTCTGGGCCGCCGGGAGGTCGCCCTGGGCATAGTGCACAGCGGCCTGGAGGCGCAGGGCGCGGCGGTGGAAGGCGGGCACGTCCAGCAGCGGGCTGGCGGCGCGCAGCGCCTCGGCGAACAGCCCGGCCTTGTAGAGGGCCTGCGCGTGGTACAGGCGGTACGGCAGCAGCTGCGGGTGCAGCGCCACCAGCTGCTCGTAGAACTCGGCCGCCGCCGCGAACTCCTGCAGCTGGTAGTGGCAGTAGCCCAGCAGCGAGAGGCAGCCTCGCGAGCGGCAGCTCTTCTGCAGCCCGCGGCTCAGCAGCGACACGGCCTCCGCGTAGCGCCCGCCGCCGATGAGCCCGTACACCGCGGCCGTGTATTGCCCGTCGGGCACCGGCGCGGCCTCCATGGCCGGCCCGGCTGCGCCGCGGCGGGGCGGAAGCGGGGCCTCGCTGCCCCGGCAACGGCGCCGCCGCGGCGGAAGCGCTCCGGGGCGGGCAGGCGGGGGGCGCTGCCCCGGAAGCGGCGGCGTTGGCGGTACCGGGTGAGGGCGGCTTGGGATGGTGGCGGCTGCTGTGCCCGGGCCTGACCGGCCGCCCTGCCGCAAGAGGGAACCGGTGCCCGGAGCGGAGCCGCGTCCTTTGCCCGCCCTCCTCTGTTCCCCTCCCCGCGCCCGTCTCCGGAGCACTGACAAGGCAGGTTCGGTGCCGATTCCGAACCGGCGCAAAGAGCTGGAGCCTCCTGAAATCGCTGCCTGGGCTAGAATGTTTCCCTGGTTTAGCGGTCTCGTGCAGGTGGAAGGAATAAAGAGTGAAAATCAGCTCCTGTATTTCTAAATGTTGTGTAATAGTTCCCTTAAGCCGTAAGTGATGTAAAAGCAGGCTCTAAGCTAAACACGTATCCCAGGGCAGGGAGCGTTTAACTTCTGTCTTGGGTTTTGTCAACATGAAACATCCCCTTTACAGCCCACCAAGACCCAAAGTTGTTTAAGGCTGGTGGAAGGCAGGAAGTATGTTTGTACCTTGGCACAATTCAACAGCTTCCCTGCAGCTTTCAAAAGCAGAAAAAATTACTTCCAACTTTTCTTATTCAACAGTGTACTTGTGCTTTGGAGTGACTTCTCCCCCTCCGTGGTATTTCTGCTGAACAGTGATACTCCAGACCACAGACTGTATAATCCGTGTAATTTCTGTGCATGTGAATAGCTCCATTAGAGCCACCAGACAGATTTGGTTTCTGGTCATTCCAGACTAATGCCAAGCATATCCAGTGAAGAATTTTGGTTTGCCCCCAGGAAGGAGTGCTGCAAGGTTGTGCGTAAAAAATCGTATCTGGGCCTCTCAGTCTCGCGTGTTTTCAGGATCTTCTATGTGTGTGATTCAGTAATCAATAGATACAGCTGTGACTGATCCCAACAAGGTAGTTTCAAAGAAGAGCAATAATAATAAAAAAGAGAAAATCATAGTAAGCCATTAAAATTATTTATTTTTTTTTGAAGACCAGTAAAACCAAGTTGCTAATTTCAAAAGCATGCTTTGAAAGCTGAACCAGCATGGTTTGACCTACTAAGCAAAACAATAAAAGTAATGGTTTTAAAATACAAAAAAAGAGGGAAAGGATGCAGAAATTTTTTAAGTTACACATTTTGCAAGTATTTGGGATTCACTTGCCTTAGAACAGACACATGGTATTTCTGTGCATGTGTCAGTTGTTTCTCACAGGCAAGGGTTCAGGGTTTATAATGGTATTCCCCATAAAACTGTAAGATGCAGTGGCCAACATGCTTATAAATTCATAATTAAATACAAAATAATCCAAGAAAGAAAAGGTAACAAGCAATATACACGATATATTCCAATACCGGTACATTCCAGCGATGGGAATCTCTGGGGTATCTCAAGTCAGCAGATTATACGTCCCACTTCATTGCTATGTTAGAAACCATTCACATAATTTTACTCTTTGGAAACTCTTCCTTTGACAAAGCCAGTAAAAAAAACCTTGCTCTATATTTTCTTGCCCGTAACATTCTAAGCATTAAAGTGCCTGTTAATATATTTTACATAACTTTGAAATAAACCTGTTTTAAAATTTCACTCAATGCACAAATGACTTATCAGGAACTAAAACGGTTTTAATTTTATGAAGGGAAAATAAGTATTTGGCCTGTAGACTGAAATACTCCTGTTTTTCCACTAGAATGAATTAATCTAAATATTACAAATGACATTAGGCACTGCTGGTTGCAGTTTTCAAAAATAATTTGTGAGTACTAGTATTGGCTTTGTTGGTAACTACAGGCACATTATGAGATTGCAGTGCACTCTAAGAAGGAGCAATTAGTGAGGTCACCAGACCAGAAAAATGCAGCTGCTGTACCAAGGACACCATCTGAAGAAATACCTGAGCTAAAATGAAACATAGTTGTCTATGCTGTGGTTATGAAACATACAATCAACATTTTTGGCAAGCCCCCGCGCCCTGTGAATGGTAGGGATTGGCTGTGGCACAGCTGCATGGAGAGTTCTGTGCCTGCCTGCCACGTGAGGCATCCAGTTTAAACCTCAGTGAGCTGCCCCTGCCTGCCCTTGTGCGACTCTGCTTTGGAGCAGGGACAAAACCACGTCCTGACAAGCAGATGTCTGCACCTCCAGCACATTGTGAAGCTGTTCTTGTTTGTCTTTATTTCCTGGCTGGGAGGGAATTGTTTGATGACACTACTCCATCTATGGCCAAAGACACCTTTTGGACATCTTGTTCTTGGGAGGTTCTTCTGTCTGAACCACAGGAGAGCCTCTACCCCAGGTGCTCCTTGCCTAGAACAGTGTTCAGTTTTCTGGTGGGGTCACAGTGTCGTGGTGCAGGGGAGCACTTTAGTCCAGGGGGGTGCACATACAAGACCTGAGCTCTTCCATCAAAGCCTGTCTGCTCCACGCCCCTCCCAGGAGTGAAGCTAAAATTGGGGCTGTACCCAGTGGGCATCCTTGTCTCCTTGCTGAGCACGTGAAAGGGGCTTTGGCAGAAAGGCAGGAGACAAGCCCACCCTTGTTACTCGCCACCAGCTGGTGGGGCAGGTGCACCTGCAGCTCCAAAGCCTGCTTGAAATCAAGCAGGATTTGAATGTTAAACTCCTTCCTGATTAGCCTTTGCAATTGTAGAACATTTATGGTGGTTTTTTTGTTTTGTTTTGTTTTTAGTTATTGTTTTATTTGGGTTTCATTTTTATGTGAGGAAAGGTTGATTTTGGTAAGTGGTGGGAATCCTGAGTGAAATTACTGTTTGGCCTGAACTACCTTTGAGAATGGCGATGAAGATCCAGATCTTCTCCTGAGCATTTTCTGGTGACAGAATGAGGGCTGCTGCCTGGCTCTTGTGAGACCTCAAGGCCTGTAATTCATGGGTCTAGAAATCTGACCGAATTTGGCTGCAGTTGGCACGAGTCAGTAGGACACCTAGAAAAAAGGGATGGCCACTGTACCAACTTGAAGCTCCTCTGGGTGTCCTATGGACAATCCATGTGCCCATCAGATTTTAACACTGGAATTGTAAATGCTAGAGGCCTCATTCAAGGCCAAATTTCCACTTACACCTGGGGCAAAGAAATGGTGACTTGTCTGTTGCTGATGTGCTGGGCATCTCCAGGGAAAGGCCAAGCAGCACTGTCCTGGGTAACAGGTATCTTCTCCACATGCTCTCTTGATTTGTCCTTGCCTCTTGTGGACCCATGTTTTATATGCATTCACAGAATTAGGTTGGTTTCAATTTTTTTTTTTTAATCTCTTCTTGTTCAGCAGGCAGAGAAGCAAGTAAAAGAGAATGAGATTAAACAACCTACTCAATCATGTCTCCTGTGCTTATCTCAGAGAGTTTGACAAAACTGACTGAAATACTTTGAAATACTGTGATACAAAGAAAAGCAGATACAATTTCTGATCATCAGGTTTATAAACTGTAGCTAAAAAGTGCTTTCCACAATCTTAAAATATAATAGACTTGAAATATGTTTCTTTACTGCATGCTTCCAGAAAGAATCATCTTTTTCTCACAGTATTTTTTGCTGTTTCCTAAGCTAAGTCTTAAACAAAGAATATAAGGTTTTTGTTTGTTTAATTGGTTGGGTTTTTTTAAGATTGAGCTATATGACTTTCGGAGACCACATGCTGTTCTGAGATGCACTGCCAGGGCCCCCAGTTTCAGTAGGGTTGCTTCATTTTGCCCGAGAACAATTTGATAAGATCAAGCTGTGTGCTCTCATTTTCTTCCTTGTGAGGGAGGAACAGAACCGTAACATTAGTCAGCAGTTTCTGAATTTTGACCCACAATGGCAAAGATACCAAAAGACAGGAGAAATAGATGGAGGCAATTACAAACAGTCACTTGATTGATGGTTGACATTGTTAGGGCTTCAGCTGTGTGTCAGGCTGCGGTGCTGCCGAATCTCCATCCCTGCCAGTGGGTGTTGCCATGGGCAACAGTGCACTGAAGCCAATAAAAAGGAGAGGAAATGAGGGGAAACTCAACCTTCGGGGAGGCTGTAGGGTATGCATTATAAATTATGTTATACTTAGCAATATGTAATATCAAAATGCAGGAAAGCCGTGTGTACCTGCCAGCAGTACTGTCGCTTCCTAGTACCTGTTTTTCCCATAAAGTACGTGTTGTAGGTTTGTATGGCTTGCTGCTCACTAAGCTGCATCTGGCTTTATTCAGAGAAGAAAGAAGTGGTAAAAGAACAGCAGAAACCTTTCCATTTGGTGCGTGTACTCACTGCTGTGCAGTTTGCACTTCTGCTCCTGCCCTGCTTCCTTCTGCTAGAGAGTGATGTGGCTCAGTTGTGCATTAACAGATTGGCTCTCACTGCTCCTGAATTTCCAGCTATTGTCCTACACACCATTAGAGCACAGAGCGTTTTTGTTTTGTTGTGTTTCTTTTAAAGAAGTGATCAGCAGATTTGTTGTTTCTGTTTGATTGTCAGACAGATGTAGTCAGCTTTTCTAGGGCTCTTAACAGTTCAGTTTCCTTAGAAAGGAGAAAAGCTCTTTTAGCATCTGGTCAGCTGGGCCAGGTTCTGATTTCCATTAAGTTGGTGCCAGTTAAAGGTAATTCCACTGACGTAAATGGAGTTTGGCACAGGTGTAAAACTAAGCTGAATTCAGCTTTCATTTCTGCTGCCAGACAACCCTATATTTAGAATCCCATTTTTCATGGAGTACAAAGGCTTTTTTTTTTTTTTTCCCCCCATGAATGGGCACTCATAAGCACTGCAACATGACTCCTCTTGTGTCTGGTCATGCAGCAGAGAAAGCACCCTCAAATTACAGATCACAGGTTTGCTGCATTAGTGATCTTGGCACTAATGGAAAGAGACCAACTTTCAGATAATATACTAGGGTCATCCCACAGAGACATGTTTGGTTTTGTGACCTATCATATTTGATTAGATTTTTAGGGACACCTTTACCACAGATGTCGACATGTGAGCCTTGACTAGTGCTGGGCTACCTGTAATAATAGCATCTGAAATAGTACTGAAAGAACTGTGAGAGAGTAAGAGGTAGTCAGTCCAGTGTGATGATATTCTACCTCTCCACCATTTCAAAATACTAATTTCAACTGGAAATTTTACTAGAAAGGCTTATCCGTGGTCTGTTTTTCAATGTAATATAAACCTGAAGCACAAAGCAACAGATTTCCTTTTTTATTTGTATTCTATTTTCATAAAAACCCATTAATCTTTTCCTTAGGCGACACTATAATTTTTAAAAAAATGAATGTGTTACAAGAGCATTTTTTAAAAGGAAAAAAAACCCCACTCTAAAATTACCATGCAGTATTTTGCCTTTATGCAAACTTCCTCTTGCTGAGAAATTTGCTGCACTGTTAATATGAATTTCTCAGGGAAGAAGGGACAGCTTGGTGTTTTTAAAGATAATAAAGTTTGTTTTTAAATGTAGCAAAGGTAGGCAATTCTAAAGGCCCTGATCAATCACTAAGAAGCTTTGTTGTAAAAAAATACTTCTTCAGAATACAAAGCAGGCTTTTCAGAACATTCAGGCATAAAAGAGGAGGGAGAGTAAGAGAGGAACATCACAAAAGCAGGCATAATTGATTCATAACGTGTACTGAAGAGATGCAAAACAACAATGTAATTACACACTATTCTGTTTTCTGCAGCTCCTTGCATATGAATTGGCCAGCTTGCACCCCAGTCCCGCTCTGTATTATTAATTTTATTAAGCTGAGAGTTCTTATATTTCAGTCTGTTGTCAGCTTTACAGATTTTTACAGCAGCAGTTGAAATGTAGTGGAGCTGAATGAACGCTTCTTCTGTTCAGTGTTCCGCGTCGCTCCAGACAGCAGCGCAATCCCACTGCAGGCCTTCCCTTCAGTCCCACTAAGCCTTCCAGGAAAAGCAAACTACGCTGCCATCAAGACAATATCCAATCAATTAAGCACGTCTGTGAAAGCATGTCTTAAAAAATGGTGGGTCTAAGCTTATGGAAACATTTCAGACAGCTCTTATTGTTAAGCGTCGCTGATATTTGCAGGTTTAATTTATGTCTTTGAGAGACGTGGTGAAACCAGAGGAAAAGGAGGACAAGGATGCTGCCTGAGAAGGAAGTCTTTTTTGGTGCAGCTCCTCCCATTTACCTCTATTTACTGCCACGGAGTCCAGCATAGGCTTCAGTTTCACATTCAGCTTCACTAGACACTGGAAGAAGATTAAAAAGAGGATGAGAGAAAAAATGCTGACAGTATATCCACTCCTTTGCAGGACAGTCCATGGCATAAGAGGGGAAAAAAAGAGTTTAAACTGCACTATGCCCCTACCCTCCTCACTCCCAGCTGTAAATATCTGTGGAGGTAAAGTTTATTGTTCCCACTGAGATCTCTTTATCTATCTTGCTTGTTTTGCATGAGGCTTTCAGCCACCAAAAATGTAAAAAAAAGCACATAAGATGGCAGAGTTGCCACTCAACTAATTTAGCATTCTTGTAATCCCTAAAGATAGTCCTTTTGAGGGAATCCCCAAGTGCCTGAGGCTATCAGCTATGGCATCTATGAGCAGGAAGTCCACTGGTTGGACAACAAGTTGGACAAAGGTGAAATAATCTCCCTAGTGCTAGATTCTTTTTTCCTATAGATGACTAAACCACAACAGTACTGTGCTTTCCCAAGCTGGCAGAAAAAACAACTTGTGTCTACTCAAAATAAAGAAATATAAATGAGTTTTCTTTGAGATTGCACTGAAATCGCCTCTTCTCTACATACCCAGTCCAAAGCTCAGAGAGACCAGTAAGAATCTTTTATCTGGTTTCATCTGGCTTTGAATACATTCCTGAATTCTGTAATTCCTGCATACCTTTGCTACAAGTTTATTTTACCTTCCTCTTGTATATCAGCTGCTTATGTGAAAAGACCACAAGTGCTTCACTTGGTTTTGTATCTACATTAAAGAGAGACTGAACCTCATTAAGAGCAGCAGTGTATGTCAGGAAAGGGTTAACCAGTACCTCCCAAGTGGTCATGTAATATGTCCTTTCAGGACAGAAGAGTATTCTTTTGCAGCTTTTCTGATTAGCAAGCAGTGGCTTTTGCTGGGAGCTGGGCAGCATGCTTTCTCTGATAGCATGGAACTGATGTACTCATCATTGGAAAGAAAGGCTTGGTGCCAGATTAAAAACCAGAAAAAGACAAAGAAGATAGCAAAAGTTGTTCTTGTAAAAGTGCAGAAAATTTTAAGACAAAGAAAGGAAAAGGGAGGCACGTACCTTTGCAGTTGATCAGTTTTTGTTTTAAATAGCAGGGTTAACAGCAACTCCTTTAAGTAGCCCCCAGAGCCCAGACATCACTAAAGAACTGGATTTTTTTATAGCTAGCTTGCAAGTCATGGGAGCTTGACTTGAAGTGAGTCTTGGTAGATTTTTAATTGAGCTATTATATGATAATTAAGGGTTAATGGCCTGATTTTAAGATATGCAGAAAACTTGCAATTTCAGTTGACTTCAGTAGGAAATATGAATGCTCAGCACTTATGAAAAATTACACCATGAGGAAGAAGCTGGAACTTGAATCAAATCCACTTGAAATTATTTCCCTTGAATATGGCACAGACTGGGCAGATAATTTTGCAATCTTGGGCCTGGGGTAAGAAGCAGGGTTCACTGCAGTCTCTGCCCCATACAGCATTGCTTGCTGCTGCTGGTCATTCATTTTATGGAATGGATAAGGATTTTTAACATTTCCATCACTGTGCCTCAGAAGTCTCCATTTTTATGTCTTTATTTCACACCATTGTGTATTTCTTAAACCTGATTTGTCAGAGTCTAAAACAGAGGGGCAGTAATTCATTATAAACAGCTGAAAATATCTGAAAAGCTCACTGCCATTACCATTAGCACCTGCATTACCACTGCCAGCTCAGTGTCTAGAGGTAGCACGAGATACTCAGCCCTTGACAGCAACATATCAGATCCTTTCTGTGCACAGCCAGTATCTTCAAAAACTTTTTGTGAAGTATTTTTCCAATGTACACTTCAGATTAAAAAAAAATTCAAAAAAAAAAAAAAGGCCAAAAAAAAGCAATCATCCCAGTGGTTAAATTACTGTTTGGAAATCAGTGTGTTTCAAATCTCTCTAAGCACTTAGAAAAGATATTCTACACTCACATCCTGTCAGCCACAGGATCTGTAAGTACAAAACGCAGTAGAGGCTGCTCCTGTCACAAATGCTATACCAGGAACCTATAGCAGCTACACAGAGAAGCTGGAGCTCACTGGCACTGCGGACTCTGTCTCAGCGTGCAGCTCTCGGCTGTGTCTCTGTCCGTTCTGTGACCTTGGGTTTTTGCCAAGACTGACCACAAGACTGTGATGTTTTCCAGCCTGGTGCCAGGGAGCAATTGCAGAGGCCTGGGCATGAGCTCCTGCTGTGCCTGTCCCTCCAGGCCCAGCACATGCCATGGCTCATGGCAGGAGGCAGCCCTGTCACAGGCTGTGCCAGGAGCACTGCGAGTGCTCGAGGTGCTTACATCAGTGAGCTTTGCACCGACTGCAGCAGAGACCAGGAGCCCATGGAGGCTGGGAATAGATTCAGGAAGCACCCCCACAGTTCTGTGGTAATCACTGTTACCTTATGAGCTGTAAACATATTTTAAATCAATAAGTAAATACACATATATTTCTTTGAAATATAGATCTAAGTGCTCATTAGAGTCTAATAACCCAGGTGCAACGGAGGCTACCAGGTAAATAACAAGAATTGTTAACTACTAACATTAACTTTGATGGAATAAATTATACGGAGTATTTAAGAAAGAATAAACCATGTCTTTGATATTAATTTTTACCATAGCACCAGCAATTAATTCAATGGAATACGTACAAAATATATAGTGTAATTTTAAGAAACTTTATTTTGTTTTACATTAATTTAGTTTAGCGATACTTGACAGTGCAGATCTTGCACTTGGTCTATAAAATGTCTTTATTCAGACATTGATTTGATGTTTGAACCACTGCTTCTGTATTTAGTATCCTTTCACTTTGGGACTTCTTCATTCTGATCTAGTCTTTTAATTAAACTGACTACTATAATTCCTATGGAAATTAGCTTTTATTTTATTTTTTCCAGCTACCAAAGCGTTTCAGTAGGGCTTCTCTGACACAAAGTGCACAAATTGGATTTTATTTCTTCTTGAGATGTAATTAAAAACTCATTTGATTACTGTATATCTGGCCCTGTTTTAATTATTAAACTCCAGTAATCAATTTGCTTTTATGAAGCTTCTGGGAAATTATCTCAAAAGCAACACATTTCTCTCCCTTCTGGCAGGGTCTGGACCATTTACTGAATTACATTCATAGCACCTGTTCCTGATCCGGATTAAACCACCAATTTATTCCCAAAGCTATTTAAGTTTATTTGGCTGTAGCCTTGTCAGGGTTTTCCAAGTCCTGGCTGCAGTTTTTCCTTTCCATTTTATTGCATGAGAATCCCTTGATGTACTGCTCTGCCATGCCACTGTTTTTGATGCATGCCTCTTAGAAACAGCTTTGCTGGTGATCTCTCTAATTTGGTATGTAGGTTCTTAATGCCCTATTGATTACTTGCCTTGCTAGGAAAAGGCTTGGTCGTCACCAGCTGTCTGACATGGGATACCACCACACAAACTGCGTGGCTCCAGAAATGCCCCTTTCCTCGTCCCTACTTGGTGCAGCAGACGGGCTGGGAGCTGGCAGGCAGCTGGGGAGAGGGAACCCCTGCCTGGGGGAGTTCCAGTCTCCCCAGGCCTGGGACCTCACTGCCCACTCGCAGTCCTCCCACTGCAATGCAGCACAGCAGGAGGTACAGGACTGCTGGCCTTTCCCATTTTGTGCCCTTTACTGTAAAAACTGGTTTTAGTTGCAGAGTGGTAAAGCCCGGGGGAGGCACTGCCCACTCCAGCATTAGGAAAAGCCAGAGAGGTTTGCAGTTCCCTTCTGCATCCATGCATTACCTCAGATGTGTGACTAAGCTGTTTGTCAGAAAGTTACTGTATAGCACTGACTTTTACTTAGCACTTTCCATTATTTACATGTCTTTTGGAACTGTGTACTACTCTGCCCCCAGCATTCTCCCCCAAGGTATAGCTCTGCTTACAATTAAGCTCCTTCAGCACAAGAAAAGGTTAAAGGCACTTCAGCACTAAACTGTGTGCACCTGGGAGAGGGGCAGGGCTGCTTGGAGGAAGAGCTCAAAATGGGGAAGAGCATAGGATACTCAGAGGAAGCTATTTATGGGAGAAGGTAAGGAGGGCAGTGTGGTTTTTTTTTTTTTTTTCCTTTTCCTTTTCCTTTTCCTTTCCTTTCACTGTATATAGAGATGTATATTTTGGTAGATAAAGCATGGAGAAAGCAGAAACAGTAGCAGCAGAAACAAACCCTTTCTGAGACAGGGTGATGGGTAGCAGTGGAGGCATTTGTTTGTACCTCTGGGTCCCAACCTCCTGGGTTGAAGTGGGGTGGTGGGGGGGGAGAAGTCTTCATCTACTACATCACCTTCATGTCTGGGGAAGGACATTAGCTGAAACTGCCAAGATGCAGCACAGATGTGGTCAGAGGCTAAACTGTTGCTAAAGCAAATACAAAGTTTTGTTGTATTCTAAGACTAGTACCAAATCTCTTTAAAGAGGAGCACAATATGTCCTCACTTACAAACACTGCAGGACTTCCAGAGCATATACTTTTCTATTTCCCCCTCCCTGCCAGAGATTCCCATCCAAATATTGACCAATTCTGACCTTGTTTAACTTACGAGCTTTGACAAGATTACAGCTCATGAAAGTACGGTTGTGGGGCTAATATTTGTAAAGTGAGTTTATGGAATAAGACCATATAAATTCATTTTTATGACTGAGCACATATAAAAAAGTTATAGGTCTCAGTGTTCACTCTACTTTGGAACCCAGTGGTTTCTAATGAATCACTTTTATTATGTAGGCAGTTTCTTAGTTGGAAGGGAGGACCAGTGACCGGGAAGCCATAGGGATAAATTCAGACTCGGTGTAAGCATATGAAGCATTGTTGAAGTCAAGAGAGTCATGACCAGTTACAGCAAAGCTGAATTGGACTCCTGAGTTTTGCTGAAGTGGCTTTCACATAAGAATACATAGGCCAAAGGTGAGCCATCTATCTGAAAGTCCTTGAACTTCAGATTAGTTCAGGTAAAAGGGAACCTGTGCTGCAATCATCCACAGATTTTATCTTCATAATACAAATACTTGGTGGAAGTTGTTTTGAAAACCTAAAAGTATTTCTGTATGTATGCCCTAAACTCCCCAAAATTGTTAGAATTCTACCTTCCATAGTAGAATACAGAAGATAAAGTGATACAGAGAAGATGTAGGGATTAACTTCTGTGAACCCTTGGCTCTGTGTGTATATGAATTAATTATTTGCCCTACTGATTCAGGACTGTATTTAATCATTATGTTCTGCAGAAAAATACAGTATTTGTGAGGGGGTTGAGTTAATGAAAAAAATTTATTGCAATCTCCTTGTGGTTGAAGGGGACTTTGTTGATTCCTTCTAGGGCTTACTGAGGAAGGGTCCAGGTCATCACATACATTACGCATTAGTGCATTACTTTTTAATTTCTGCCAGGGAATTATTTTCTGATGCCTAAAAATGTAATTAGATGAAATGAATATATTACTAATTGCTCAGCTAGAAAACAGGAGTTTCTTTTAGCTTCTCTGTAAAAATTGTTAGTGGATGGAAACCAGTTGTGAATGGAAAGGGGTCTAATACATGCACAAGTGTTCAGCTCTTCCACTATGAATTAGTGTTAAGCTTCTTTCTGGTGATTGTACATTAGCACGAGTAATACTGTACTCCTCTGGCAGTAAACATGCATACTGTGGAGGGGTAATTATGACAATCTTATGAATCTTAAGATAAGTAAGATTCACCGTGGGTAAAAAGTGCTGGCTACTTCAGGGAGGACAGTATGTACAGAACTCCTGGTACCAAAACGTGCTCTGACCAGTATCAAAGCATGTTATGCTGCCAAAGGGAGAGTCATTCTCAAGGACTGGGACCAACTGAAGTAGCTCAACTGATGTATTGCTACAGTTGCAAAGGATTCATCTGTTGTTCATGACAATTTCATGAAACCAAGGGTTTGCTCAGAGAAGAAGAGTTATTATTTCATAAACAACTTCTTATTTAGCTCTGCTGTTTATGGTTTTGATTCTACATCTAGGGTGTGTGAGAGACAGAATGTTTCTCTCTTCCTTTCAACGTTTTAACCAAGCAGCTGATCAATGTCTTCTGCCTTGCTATTAAATGGATTTTGAAAAATTCTTCAAACTGTATCAGTCTCATATGCCGATTTAGTTCTTTGAATTTACCCTCAGCTGGGAATTCTGCAGGCAACTGTGATTCTGTTTTGTTAACCACTTACTTGAAGTGTTTCATCCATCATCATTTCTAGTCCTTTTCTGATGCAATGTAGTTTGTGCTTTGTCTTTCTTGAAAACTGAATGGCTGTTAAATTATCCATTCATCTTCTTTCAGATTTCCTGTACAGTTTGAGTTCCCTCTATTGGATGTCTCTTCTACCTTATCTGCCAACTTTTCAATCTATTTCCTCAGATCTTTATAGACATTTCCATACATGACTGCCATGTCCTTCACAACACATTGGGCAGATAATTCTAAGTAAAACAGCAACAGAAATTGTAATATTATGAATGATTCAATTTTTCTCACAGATTAGGGTGAAAGCCTTTAGTGAAGCTTATCTTCACTGAAGTTAAAGGGAAATGTTTTTCTGTCTTCTCCCAAATACCTTTGTTGATGAATTGCCCTTTCAGTTGAGACTGCTTTGGCATAAGATGACTCTGAGAAGTCAGCTGAAGTACTCTTGTCTGAAGAGGAAAAAGTACTCCTTTCTGCTGCCTCTTCTAAACATTTTGGAGAAACTTGTAAATTCCTAAAATGGTTGATAGTAATACAATGTTGCATCAATAATCTCCCCAAGTTATAAAAATCATAGCACAAATAACATTCTCCTAATTTTCAAAGGCAAAATGAAACCCTCCCTGTTCTCAGGAAGCAGAAACAGAGGATCAGGATCTTTGTGCCTGTTGTAAAAAGATGTTCATGATAGTCACAGAGGAAAAAAAAAATCTTTGCTCTGAGATCACCAAAGCTTTGCTTTTCCATATTATACTGTGAAATAATGATGGACTTAGATGGAAATTGCAAATAAAATAATTCTTTCTCCTTTTCCTGGTTTTTCTTTCTTGTATAGCTCTTCTTAACTTTTTCTATTAGTAAGAAAGTAGCAGAAAAAAACTTCTCAGATTAAGGGCAATAGGTAAGAAAACCAGTTTGCTAATGCTTATTCCATTACTGGAAGTTTTAATACAGGGATAGTATCTGAGTTTTCTGAAAGTTCCAGAGAATTCATTCTGGGTGGTGTTGTTTAGATTCATCATTAGTAGACAAGAAACAAAGCAAGAAAAGTGTTGAACCTACTTAAGTTCCTATTTCAAGGTTACAGACAGATCCTTCTACTGTGCTAAAAATCTCTTTTCTCTGGGCCAAACCCTTATTCCTAACATAATCCTTAGCTACCATCTTCCCCCCAGCACTGGAATTTGGCCTGATTAAGTTTCCTCTGAAGCAAATTTCTTACAAACACAGCAGAATATGTTGCACCTGCTCTTCCTTGGATAATATTACCCACTGATTTCGATAGAAAGGGAGGCTAATTTGATTTGCCAACATCTGTTTGATCTGCCTCAGCCCCCGGGATCACATACTGCATCCCAGGCTGATGTGCCTTACTAATCCTTGTCAGCCAGGCACTCTCAGGAAGCATAAATGCTTTATCTCTCACTCTCTGTGTCCAAATCAAATGTCAGAAATAAACCCTGCCAAAAGTGTGCATTTTTATGGTGTTCTTTAGGATCTGTTGAAAGCTATCCTCCTCTTCCTTCAACATGCTACAAAGGAAAAGGAAGGCTTCAATGAGAGTCACAGAGAGCTGATCAAATTGCTTCTATTGAACAAATTTTTTCAAATAGCTTAATCATGATTTTTGTGGGGTTTTTTTTGTTAAAACACTTAACAACTTTTGAATGTGTTTCATGGACTGTCTGTGTATTTATTGTGCATGGTGAACAACTCGTGAGTTCCCTGCCCCCTGATTAGTTGCTAACTTAAAATATAAGAGCAGTGCCCTGACTTCTGTATCAACAATCCCAGTTATGGGTGAATGGTGGAAAACCATTTCCAAAATATTCATACAGATAAAGTCTTCTTGGTTAAATAATTTTAAAAGTTTTTCAGTTCTAATTGTATAGACAGAACAGAAATATCTGAAGGAAGAAGTCATTGTTTTGGCTGCATCCAGTGACTCGTGGCTGGGTAAGGACTAAGCCAGGCCATACAGTCCATTCTGGACAAGCAGGGCTTCTTAGAAGAGTGGTGCAAACCCTGAATTTCTTATACGGTATTTCATCATGCAAAATTGTAATTGAAGGACAGAGGGAAAGGGATAGAAGTTGTAACTAAGGAAGGGCTGCATCAGGATATAGCAGTGTAAGCATGATTGCTGAACACCTTTTTAATGTTCTCTGCAAATGAGAGGTTAATCTCCTATCTTATAATTTTAAGTAGAGTGTATACCTTTGGAAAAAAAAAAAATCACTGTGTGTGTGTATGTATTTCCAATACAAGTGTCCAAGTCAACTCTTGAACCAGAGAAGTTGAAGCACAGAGAGCCATGACTGTTGAAGTGCTTTGTAGAGGCTCTACCATTTATGCCACCCTGTCATTTAATCTAAGTTTACAAGAGAATAGATGCTTTTGCAGCTACATCATCATAGATAACAAATAGATTTAATTACAAGGC
Source organism: Orthonyx spaldingii (assembly GCA_013397795.1). Lineage (NCBI taxonomy): Eukaryota > Metazoa > Chordata > Aves > Passeriformes > Orthonychidae > Orthonyx > Orthonyx spaldingii. The sequence continues at coordinate 2,258,368 of VZTJ01000889.1, forward strand.
CAGACATTATCTTCTGTAGGAAGGTAGGCATATCAGAGCTCTTGGAGTTGCAGACAGAGCGATTACATTTCTTTCTAAGTACTTCAAACAGTGTGATAAAGAAGGAATCTGTCCCTCCACATTCCATTCAAAACACTTGAAGTACTTGCTTGGCTGAATGTTTCTACTGTTCCCAGGTTCCCCCTAGAATCCTGGATGGAGTAATGCAAATTCAATTCTGTAGATACTATTATATGTTTGAAGTTCTCAATACCCAAGAAAATCTTGAATAGCTCTAAAAATAGCACTAAAATGGGGCAGTTCAAGGGAGCACCAAGGTAGAGGTGAGCAGGGCAATCTCAGGCACGCATAAGTTGTAAAAGCCATGAGCTTCTTTATCTTCCACAAAGACATCTCCCTTAAATTTAAATAGCTGCTGTCATTGTCACTGACTACCTGACTATGTATTTATCTGCCCAGAAGCAGAGTTCATGGCCTTTGGCCCTGCTATTCACAGCGTTACTGTCTCTGCCTAACAATGCCCTGAACAGGGCTGGGGTTCTGTTAGCATCTTTTGTTCGATGTGAATCGCTGAAGCTTTGATGTTGTTTGTGAGAAATATAATGATTTAAAAGAATAAGATCTTCGCTCTCCCACTCCGTGTGCTCCCCACAGAGAAATCTAATCTGAGTTGGGAAAAATCTGTGACTGATCCTTTCTTACATCGACACAAATGACAGAGTCCAGAAGAGAAATCTGTTAGTGTTGAAACTCTTAGCATCTCTTTACTGGAGGGTCAGAGAGGTAATTTGTCTTAATGATCAAAATTCCATTTCCTGTTACACAAACATTTATGTTCAAATAGGTACAGAATGCTTTCTCTGTGTGGTGAACACAGCTGTCAGCATAGCCATAGTGTTTTATTTTCAGTGGGATGCTTCAGATTTTCTGCTTTAGCTGCATGTACTTCTTCTTTATAGGATATTCTAACAAAATAACGGATTGATTACTTTATACTGAAGCTACATTAGTATGTTTGAAATGCTGTATAGTTTTTTTAAAAAGCATTTTTCTTTAGAAATTATTATTCTAATAAGCTTGTTTCTCATCTCTACTGATAAATGCTTTTCTTACTGTCATTTTTGAATGAAGAGCAAATGTGATGCAGTAAAGTGTAACTAAAGCCCCTAAAATCCGAGATTCAATGTAAATGGATGGCTGTTCTGCTACTCGAGGCAAAAGCTCCACTGTTGCATAAAAATACTCTGATCTGTGATCACTACAGTGACAAAAAAGTAAATTAATAAAACTATAATGTTCTAAGTGTAATAAAATGCAGTGAACAAAAAATTGGGATGCTTTTACCTTCACAGACCTTTGATCCACAGTGTGAAGGAAATGGATGTGATTACTGAGATATTATGAAATTGGATGTGACTTGATTCCTACACTGAGCAGCAGATAGGGGAGAGAGCTGTGGCTTACCTTGTGCCAGGAGCAGAGTCAGGTTTACAGAGCAAGCACAAAAATGTTGGATTTAGACACTTGGATATGGGAAAACTGTGCATAATTCCAGATACTATTTTTTTTTTTTTCATATCTATATCCACCTTCAGTCTTTACAGTAGCTCATGGTGTAGTACATTTTGTGTATCATTGACCTTCTTTCTTCTGGCTGGGATGGGCATTCCAAGGGGCAGTCAAGCAGGACTGCTAATGGAAGTTGCACAGATCTTGTTGATTTGCTAGGCACTTGTAAACCTTCTCACAAAAAGGGGCCAAACTCAGGAACAGTTCTAGCCAGGTAAGCAGAGGGATGTGATACATGTTCCCCAATAAAGGAGACTTCATTATCCTTTCCTTGGGAGAACTACTGCACCTCCAAGTGAGTCATCTTGAGCTACCTTAAGGAAGTGCAGAAAGCAGAGCAGATAGAGCCAAATCCCCACACAGGATGTTTCAGAACGGAGGAAAAAAGATAAGGCTAGAAAAACCATAACTAAAATGTGCTGCAAAGTTTAGATACTGTTTTCAGTATGAACCATTCCTCATGGGCACTCTGGTGTAGCCTAGTTCATAAGCTTGGACTGCAGAGAGGATACAGAGAGTTTGTTCTAGTACTGTGAGGCACTGGGATGGTGTCAGACCACTCCTGGAAGTTTGGGCTGTGAAGTTCCTGCGGTATTGCGTACTTCAGACATCCACAGCTGCCGGGGACAGCCTACTCTTGGGAGTTACTTTGGGCAAAGGCAATTTCAGGGAGCTCTGCTGATCTCACATGTGACTTTAATGGGAGTTGCCAGCATTCATGGGTTGCTGGGATTATCTCTGCTGTGTGTGTGAAATAACACAGAGCACAGCATCAGGTCCTGCTCTAGGAACTGCATTGGTAGGGACTGGTGCATTCCCCACAGCATTCTCTTTGGGGTTCTGGATGCTATAGAATCCCACGTGGATTCAGGATTTCTAATCACTAGCATGGAAAAAAAAATCACAAAAGCCTTGATTTTGTTCTCTATGGTTTAATGTTGTAATTTTGGTATGAAAATAAGTGTCAAACGTTTGTAGGTTTTTTCAAACATATGGTTTTTCTAAGTACTATGGTAGTGAGCTATAGGAGTACTGCTAATATTTTACTGATTTATCAGCTGCCACTCCATCTCTTTATGTTGCATTTGTAATGATGTAACCTGTTCTCTCCCCACATGCAGCTCCTACAATGTATTACAATGGCAGGAATTTTAAAGAATGTAAAAAAACCCCCAACCCAAAATCTAGGATATGGCCAGAGCTGTAGTGTTCAGCCAGCCCTAAACAGAGGATTTACAATGCCTGAATACTCTGCTGATGGGATATATGCATTGAAGTTTGATTAAGCTGGATATGAAAATTAAAACTTGGCTCCACATTGAAGAGAGAATCTCCTGTGGTGTGATACTATGGCATCAAGTTTTCTGTTTACCCCTAAGGCTGGTGCTACTATGACTTCCAGGTTTGATGGTGTCTCTTTCTTAAGTTGTTGAGCAGCAGGCTAATGGCTGCACAGCATGATGCAAACACAGTAGGAAGCAGGGAAATCAGATGTGAATATATTCCCCAGAGATCTCCTGCTAAGATGGAGCTAACTAACCAGAGCTTTAGTGCTCAGATGTAGTTTTCTCATGCAGAGGATGGGCTGATTTATCAGCTCTTCCTGCTTTACTGTACATTTTTGGATTACAGATGTTATTAGAAATAATGAATTCTGGTATAATATGCATTCTAGTGCAATATGAGCTATTTTATTGAAAGGGACATTATTTTTAAAGAGTGTCTGTCCAAGATCAGTGTTCATCGTCCCTCCCCCATATTGTCCAAAATAATCTTGGTATTTTAAACAATATATATTTATATTCTTCTTCTGTGCTCGCTTTTCCTTAATTGTTTGGAAACAGTAGCTGTAGTTTATTTCATCAGGACAAAGAGTGACCTTAGAAAGGGACAGGATCTCTTGGCAAAGCAGCAGCCTAGCTTGCTGCTTACACAAGTGTCTGCTCTCCATGACAAAAACAGGAACTGCCATTGCTGCTGGGTAGTCATTTCATTTCATTATTGCCATGGTGGCAGCCTCAGATGCCACAAGGTATAGAGGGGAGAGGGCACATTGTCCTTCTTACAGGCCCTCTTACATCCTTCTTGTGTGGTATTGGTAATATCACTGGTCTGTAAAATGAAAGGAACTGCCAATCCATTTTTATTTGTGTGTAGGGAAGCTACATTCAGGCACAAGTGAATCATTTTGGTGTTAACAAGAGAGCTGCTATTGCTGTGTATCATCACCGGCCCGTTCATTGCTCTGAGGTCTTGGGCAGTTTAGGGTGCAGTGGGAACAGGGAGAACTTGTTGCAGTGGGAACAGGGAGAACTTGTTGCAGTTCCCCAAAGATGCTGAGTGAGAACATCCTCCTGTTTTCTCAGGTACCAGTGGCCAGTCAGTCTTTGGTGGCATAAGGCAGTCATGTGTGGTTTCAGCCAAACCCTGTTTAACCCAAAAAGGCAGAAGCATTGTTCTGACAGGAGAAAATTCTTTGTGAAATGGTGGTCAAGCATTGGAACTGGCTGCCCAGGGAAGTGGTGGAATCACTGTTCCTGGAAGTGTTCAAAAAACCTGTAGGTGTGGTGCTTAGGGATCTGGTTTAGCGTGGACCTGGCAGTCCACCTGGCAGTTAGATTAATGGTTGGACTCGATGATCTTTGAGGTCTTTTCCAACCTGAATGATTCTGTGGTTATCTCTAGCCTTAATAAAGGAGCTCCTGGGCACTTACACACCGTATGCCAAGCGCCCAGCAGTCTGTGGAGAAGCACCATTAAAACAGTAAACTGTGAGTTAAACAGCACAGGTTAAATCACAAATTGTTTGTCACTGACCTTTAAGGCTTGCCCTAGAGTGCCCCTTACCAGCTTGGGAAGGTGCCAGAAGGAAGTGCAAAGGGTCAGATTTGAGCTTCCCTTTGGGTCACACAGATTTGGACAAGTTTGACAGCACTACCGAGACTGTCCCTCTGGCACATCTTTGAACAGTGCTCCATACCTCACTATGATGAGAATCAGTTTGTCTCAAACATAATAAAGTAAACAATTGCCCTATCAGCTTTTATAACTTAGAGAGGAATTATGTTTACAGACATTGCCACCTTCAGGGAATCTGAAGATTTCTGCACGGAATTCAGACTTTTGCTAAAATCAAAGTAAGATAAGAGTTCAAATAGCCTTCAAGACTGCTCTGAAAGCTAACTCTTTTTCCCCAGAGAGACAAGAACAATCTTCTCTGAACACTACAGGAGCAGTAAGTAAAAATTACCTCATACAATGGCATACAGATGCTATCAATCCACTCGAGCTGCAACCTGGGTAGTTCATGTTTCCTGTTCCGATCAAAAATGGCCTGAATTGAGAAGGGAACAAAACTGTCATGCTTTAATTACACCTGGAGTATTTTACAGACACATCATCCAGCACTTTGCAGCTATAATCAAATTCTCACAACCAGAACACTTTATAAACCATAATCAATCTTTGCAGCTGTCTTCCCACTGTTTTGCCTGGCATGAAAAAGAAACTGTTTATTTTCAATTCTGTTTCGAAACTTTTAGGCTGAATGTGTTTGTGTTTTATAATTCTGTGGTGTAAAATAAATGCTCCACAGTTGGAGCTGAGCTGGTAAGTAGCCTCCTATAGGAATGTAAAGTAGATAGCTTTGAGTAGAATTTTCTCTTTTCTCACATAGGGTTTTCCAGCTCAGCAAAACAGTGATGGATCTGGGCTGGCTCTCTCCCTCCCAGTTACAGACCCTTTCTGCAGAACCAGCCACGACTGTGAATCTAAAGGGTTGGAAACCAACAGATCTGTTTTGGGAGCAGTTATCAATTTGTTCCTCTGGAATCAGCCTAATTCACTGCTCACTGTGAGAGGCCTCCCTATTATGGAAAAAATACTAAAGCTATCTATAGCAATACACTTCTTTCCCACCTGTCTAGGCTGTCGGATGCAGATTTTTCAGGACATGAGTCCAGAAAAAAAGCTCTGGCTTTTGTCTTTCTCTGTGATTCTACCAAGTCTACAGTGTGTCCAAAATGTAGATGTAATAACATATCTCAAAATAATTCTTGTGATTGCTGAACCTGGGCCATTTGCACTGGAATTCTTTGCTCCTTGAAGACAGTAACATTGTGTTGAAATAAAATTACTTCCTAGTATGCTTCCTTAGTATGAGAAATATGCTTTGAAAATTTTATATTTGTTTACATCCATTCTGTATGGAATGGTACTTGCAGTTCTTCAGCCCTAGATTTGCTCTTGGAATGGTGAATATCATGACTGTCTGATTATTCTTCTCCTGGACTACAGTTACCCCTTTTTCTGAGATGTATGTACAGGGCTATGACAGGGAAGAAATCCCTTGGTGTCCCAATCTCTGATGGTACACAAAGTGAAAAGCCATTTATTATAGCTGAACATTATTTACTATGAACTTTTAAGCTTTATTGACTTCACATCACCACAGGATTATGTGTGACTATTAATGTAGTGAGAACAAGTCTGAGCCACTGGACTGGTCTTTTCATACTTGGAAGCATAAAATTTTGAAAGCTTATTTGTGAATGGCTTGTAAGTTAAATTCTTTAGAATTCTTTCTGTTACCCTTCTCCTGTTGCCTCCAGATAATAGCTGCTCAACATTTTGAGTTATTTAACCTGGGTAAGGTTTTCTCTTCTAATTGTTCAGTGAAAATTTTTATGAAAATTTTCTAGTCTGTGTTTGACACTTTATACCCATCTGCCTATATTCCACTCAATTCCAATTTATCCCTTCAATCACAGTACCATGTTTAGATGTATACTTATAGAAATGTATTTCAGCATTTCATATATCAAATAACACAGCTATACAGCTGCAACATAAAGTAAATCTGACAATTTTGACTTCCATAGGTAGCTGTAATTTTTTAGTTCAAATCTGTGTATGAAAACCAATGCCTGCTGCTTAGAAAATTCACTGATAGGATAACCTTAGGAATAGATACAGAAAAGTGCTCGATGCAAAGGTGACTGTGTTGACTGGAGGACTTTTATACACCATTATAAATGCATATCCTTATTGGACAGAGCTTTTATTTATTCTGAGATTTTTCTTTACATACAAAATACAGTTCATTTTTTCTGAATGAGTTCAATGATATTTTCTTACTCTATTTAAGCTAGTAACTATTTCAGAAGTAGCAAAAACTTACTGAAGGGGTGAGTTTGAGTTCAGATCTTTCTCTGTCTCCTTGTTCAAAGAACTCACTGGTTACCAGCTCAGCTGCCTAAAATAAAAATCATGATAAAGATTAGAGATCTTGTTACCTAATTTCTAGGATAATGAGTTTTTGCTCAGACCATGACTTCAGCCTGTGCTTAACTGTAAAGTGAATAACCTCACTTACATGACTGACATCAGGCGTGTGTTCATGTAGTTTTTGGGACTGGCCCTACGGGGGTATGAACAGCCATAGTCACTGACAGGCACAGGGACTTACTTATCCCTTTCTGATAGGGAATTGACTTGGGGAATTACATTGCAATGCTAAGGTAGCATTCAATGCGGTTATAAGCAACTTACTCAAGAACTGAGACCAAAACAGAAAATTATAGCTTCTTTTTGGCATCCACTCTTATGTCTGTAAAAATGCTTTGTAAAACATGCAAGAAGTCTCTGGTTATTTATAGGCTGTTGCCCTGTAATAACCTTGCTTATCAAAGATACTTAACCAATACCCTCTGTTGTTTTAATTTAATGTGAATTCATGAAGGGTTTTTTCTCCCACTAGGCTTTACTTTGTTTCCCTGTGACTGTCATCACTATAGGATCTGGATATCTAAGTATGAACTCAGATTGTGATGATCATCTTGATTTAAAATCAGGAAGTGGTGGGTTGGAAGTTAGAATGCATCTTTGACTTTTGTGCATGAAGATGTTCTATTCACTGCAGAGGTTTGTGCTTCTTAGAAAAAGACAAGACTTAAAAGTAAATTTATGTTATGGAGAGGAATTTTAGGAAGTCAAACAGTAAGCAGTTCTGATATGGTACTGTACTTTTGTCATGTGTGAGGCTTTGAAGGTGAGCACATGCAACATTTTGAGGTGCAAAAAAACTGGAAGCCAATCTACTGAAGAGGCATTCACAGCCTAAGGCTCCTGTCATGCCAGTGTCTTGTTTTTAAGCTAGGAAATTATTTCATAATGCCAAGGCACAAGAGGGTAAACTGAGCAGAGAACCTGCACTTCATAAAAATCTCAGAATTTTTTGCTGTAGCAACTGCATGGTAGGTAACGTTCACAAATGCTAAGCTTGTTATAGTTGAAATAAGGAGTACCAAAATAATTTGGAAGTAGGTGAAGTGATTTTATAAAGTACTCTTAAATCTTAAGCCAGGCTATCACAGCCTGGAACTTTATAATGTATTTAATCCAGTTCATTAATAAAATTCCGATCAATATTCCAGATAGAGGAATAATTTAACAACTGAGCAGCAATTAAGGGTTTGCCAAGTGTATTGTATAAATGTAATCAAGACATAGTATCATCACTATGTCTCTGTGGTATTCTGATCCTGTTCTCCTTATGTCCCTTTCTCTTTTCTTTTATGTTTCAATCTTCTCTTCCTGAATTTTTCCATCTTACGTGTGGCCTTCATTCCCTTTGTTTCAAATGTGTTTGGTTTTTCCCTTGTGGCACAGTTAAGGTTCATCTATTGCCTATTTTGCCTCTGTGGACTTATCACTTCTGCTGAACTTATTAGCACTTCTGCTCAACCAGGTAATGTTTCAGGCAATCCCAGACTGGATTTTTCAGTAAAGCTGCAGGGGGACTTTTCACCTGTAGACCTCAACAGTGATAAGCATGAAAAACCCTGGTTTGCCAGAGACTCCAGCACTAATTCAGCAGCATAGCACAAAGATTCACAGCAAGGAAAGCAAACCCTACCTGACATTTGGCTGTCAATGAAAACGCAGATGCTAACTGGGTGAAGGAGGAAAAATGAGGGGGGATTGCACACACTGCAGCAGCGGCCAGGTGGCACTGAAAAATCTTGTTACTCAATTTCCCACTGCAGGATAGAAGCAGCTTTCCTGATTTCCATGCAAGGTGACCATGTTCTGGCCAAGTGGAGCAACAGCCTTAGAAGAACTGCTGTCACAGTCTGCTTATAAAGCAAAAAAGACTCACCTGGCAAAACTGAAAGCTGAGGTGAAGCCCTCCCCCATAAATGTTTTTTTATTCAGTTGATGTGCATGTAACTTTCATAGATCCTTTTCAGCTGCTGTTACTTCCTTGTCCAAGGAATCTGGCTGCTCCTGCATCATTAATTATCTGGCCTTTCTCTTTTTCACCCCACCTTTATAACTATTACTTGTTGTTACACCAAACTTCCTCCAGGTGTGTACACAAACCCAGCTGTGCTGGTGTATTTTCAATTTGCTTCTTGATGCTGTCTATTCCTGCAAAACCTGACCCAGTCTGTGTTCTACTGGCTTGTTCTGGGCCTCAGTGAAGGACCGAGAATGATTAGCATGGATACCGGAAATATTAAGAATGGTTTCTGGATAGAAAAGCATGTTTAGGAGAGGGAAAATCATGGGGCAAAGGACAAGAGTTTTGGGACAGGTTGCTTTCTCATATTGTATCTGTTTGCCAATGCTGGACCCATTTTTTACGTATATTTCTAAAGAGCCCACTCAGCAGCAGAACCCTGAATTTTTATTTGTTGGTTTCTAAGTACAGGATGTTAAAGAAAGCCTTATACTACACTTGCAGTTTTGCAATGTTCATAAGAAAATCGGCACATTTCTTTTATCATATATACTCAAAATTTTACACTAATGAAAATTTGCAGATAATCTGTTGGTATTTTTGATTTAGGGAAGATTCTGCCACTGTCAAGGAAAACTTTGGGATAAAACAAGTAAATGCAGCTACATGTGGCTAAATGCCTTCTTTGTTTAATCCATCCATTTTTGGGTATGAATTTAAAAGGTTAGTAAGAGGAGACGTTGTAAAGCCAGATGTGCACACCAGCATGTGTACAGGGAAAGATTATGCAATAAACCATTTTTTGCAGAAACCCCCTGCTATTTTTTTATAGCATTAATACCGCTGTAAATTGATTCCAGTTTTGGTCCCTTGTAAGCCAGGGCCCTGGGAATATTGTCCTGCCAGTCCCGCCTCCTCCCAGCCCTGCTATTAATCATGACTTGCCTGTCTTGAAATCTCCCACGGTTTGGTCACAGCTCCAAGGTCACAGGCTGTCATTAGCATTGATCTGAAAAACAGAAATGAACAATACAAGCTGAATCAACCTTTGTTAAATTTCTAAACAACTCTGCTCTGGATGCATAAATAAATAATACATATATAAAATGTCAGCCCTGGCACCTTCTTTTCCTCCAGAAAAGAATGACATGTTTGAAATCTTAGCCATCAGCGTGGCTTTTACATTACAATTGTGCCTCGGAAACATAATGTGTAGCAGGTGATAAGATGATGAATTTTGGTATTGTGCATTGCACACCAGAACAGAAATGATATTGCAAGGGAGTAACTGCTAATTTTGCAGTACTTCTAACACTACTTACATTAATACCTATAATATATTAGAAAGCATGTGCTTCACATGATATAAGTAAGGGTATTATTACATAATAACACCTGCAACTGGATTAATTTATATGCCTATTTGCAAGTGACTGCTGTAGCAAGAGAGCCTATAATCACAGGAGGCATCCCAGACACTGTTTAAGCAGTTTCTACTGCTCATCTACAATAAAAATTGAAGATTTACTATGAGCTATACGGTTCCACTGTAGTTTAATACCTAGCTACAACCATGTTTTATATGCATTAGGAGAAAGAAACCATTCAGCTGTAGAAAGCGTTTATGTACAGTACATGATGCAGATAAAAGTCCAAGAAAGTTTAAATGAAGAACAAGGGCACTGAAAATGAAGCATCAAATATATTGCCTGAATCTAAAATTAGGAATGGGTGAAATGGTACGGAAAATAGAAAATGGCCAATATTTTGTCAAAAGACCAAAAGATAACAGAATTGTAATGAAATTTCAGATAAAATGAGACATAATCAGGCATGCATATGCAAATACACACATTTTATTGTCTGAAAAGTGTGATCTACTCAAACCACCCACAATGTCTGAGGTTTTCAATAGGATGCATGCTCAGGGCATTCCTGAGGGCTGGAAGAGTACTCTGTATATGAAAGTTTCCAGGTACAGATGGACAGAGCAGATAAGTGCGTGGCCAGGGAAAAAACTGAGAGGAAGAGGGAATGGGGAAACAGGAAACATCTTTGTGTACAGAGGCAGAATATTGATACTTTCTGGAAAAAGAGCAGAAGGGCTGAACAGGAGCTGGTGAGGATGGGAGAAAGGGAAAAAACCATGACAGAATATGTAGGAGAAATAGGAATGGAGGTGAAGTCGTGTTGATTAATCCCAGCTGTTTGCTAATGTTTAAAAATGATATATGTTTCATATCATGGATAGTATTTTTCAAACAAGATACTTCCTCTTGTTATTCTAAGCTTTCAGTCTGCAATACATGAAATTCCTTCAACAACTATGGTTTGAAGTAACCAGAAAGCAAGAAAAAGCACTCCTTACCGAAATACTTCTCGGTGGTTTTTTATATTCCAATCATAGCCACCTTTACTGACAAGTTCAAAAAACTCTGTCCTTCTCCTGCAAAAAACCAGATTGTCAGAGAAGGAAACAAGACACTTGCAGGGCAGCACTGCTGCAGAAACACAGTTCTCTGTATGACACGGAATCACTGCACCTCATGTGTTATTGTTAAAGCTGTTACACTGACAGTCCATTTAAGCGAAACATACTAATTTCCGAACATGTTCTATAAATGTCTGTTATCAATGTCAGAGTTGCCTAGTAAAAGCAATATTGGATTTATGGTCTCCACAGATAAGGAAATTAATGGCTCTGAAATGTTCAGTCTTCCATGGAAGCATGAAATGTTCACCTACAGCAGTGGACAGACAGACAATAGAAATACCCCAGAAATACCACACGCTTCTATTTTCTTGTCCTTGCAAAACGGTTTTTACTTCTATATCCTGAAGGGTTTTCCAGAGATGTGCAATTGCTTTTATTTCCAGCACACAGGAAGAAACAGAGACACACAGGAGCTGCTGCTGTTGGGAGTTCATAGTTCCTATAGACTGGAAACTAGGTCTCCCTGCTTGGTCCCATGGTTTGTCTTCTAGAATATCTTCCCCATGTCCTCAAATAGGGACAAAACGCAAGATGGACAGAACATGTTAATGCTTGATTGTTGCCTTTAAGAATCAAAATTCTGACTAATCATCATCTAATCTTTTACAGCAGTGAGACTCCAAGCAGCTCTTACTGCTTGCAATGTGACTACAATATGTAAAAATCCTGCCCAAGATATAGCAGAAGTTGAGGTACAAAAACTTGGAGCAACTTGCCCCCAGTGACACAACATATGAGCATCAAAGCTGGAAAGCAAATAAATACCTGTGTCCTGAGGGACAGTCCAGTGCCCCATCTCATATGAGACTGTGCTGTCTCTTTGTCAAGAGTAAATGTAGTTAGATTCCGCAACAGGAGGGAGTTTGCAAAATCTTGTATTTCCTATGTTTACTTCAACTAGACTGAAAGTTTGAACAGTGATTACTGAAAGCGCAGTCTGATGGCAGCCAGTACACGTTTGCACACAAGGAGATGCACACTTCCAGAAACACTCCTTTGATCAGTGGACAGAACATTATGTGGGCCGTGTTGCATTATTCTGGTCCCTGACTGTCATGGTTATATGGCCAGTCACTCCCTTCTATGATGGATTTCATACAGCAGCTAGAACAGGGAGGTAAAAGGACTGCATGATGATTTCTAATCACTTATGCTCTGGGAAATAAAAGATTCCATTTTGAAGTATTGGATATTCTGAGCAATTCCTATGTTCCTGGACAAAAGCAGGCAAGAATGTTTAAAGCTCTGGAAGATGACATCTCAGGAACCTAAAATATTAAAATTTAAAATGTAGAGATCCATAAGCAGTAACTGAAAATGTGAGTCTCAAGGCCTTATGATAGGCTAAAACCTTTAAGGATTTTTTCTTTGAAATCCATTTAAATGGATACAGAAGTAGTAGTCCAGCTCCACAGAGAAGTTTCAGTGTAGGTAGGACTCAACTTGAGGAAAGCAGCCATGTATAATGAAACAATTTAGTGTTTCCTACTGGTTTCTTACACCTGGTATTCAAAATTATGAGGTTTTCTATTAATAAGCAAATAGAAACACCTGTTCACATAGGGTGGCTTTAAGAAGTGTAAACCACCAATGTTTCCAGAGAGGTTTTCAGGCACTTTTGGAAACAAACCAGCATAGCTACCACCTTATTAATGAATTGTAGTAACACAAGAGGAAAAAATAACTTACCTGCAGACTTTTGAGTAAAGAGACTTTATTTGTTAGAAGTTGTCTGATTCATGCAGCACATAAAAATCAATATATGCAAGTAAGAAAAAATAGTCTTGAAATTCAATTATGTCCCTTTTGGACATCATTGCTCTGTATTAAAGCTAGAAAAACGACTTGACCACATAGTTTTTCAACTTAAGGCAGGCAGGGAAGAGAGTTCCATCACATCTGGGTCTGAACAGGGTTCCATCCCAAGGCACTGCCATGAGCCCTCTCTGGCTCCTCCAGGGACTCCAGGATCCCAGGCAGGGGCAGCACATGGAGCTGTGCCAGGGCAGCTGCCCTCTCAGCCCCTGCCACTCATCTCTTCCTTGACAGCACAAAACATTTCTGCAGCATTTATTTATTTGTGATGAGACGGGAGAACCTATGGTCCTTGTATCTCACAGAATCAAGCTTGGAAGAGACCTTCAAGGTCATCAAGTCCAGCTGTCAACCCAGCACCACCAGAATCACCCCTAAACCATATTCCCCCTACGTGCCATATCAAGACACCTCTTTAATACACCCAAGGATGGTGACTCCACCATCTTCCCTGGACAACTTATTCCAATGTCTAACCACTCTTTCAGGGAATTCTTTTTCTCTAATATCTAAGCTTCCCCTGGTGCAACTCTCATCCTTTCACTTGAGACGTGGCAGAAAGACAGACCCTCATCTCACTACAACCTCCATTCAGGGAGTCGTAGCAAATAATGAGGTTCCCCTTGAGCCTCCTATTCTCCTGACTAAATGCCCTCAGCTCCCTCAGCTGCTTGTTCCTCACAGGACATGTTTTCCATACCCTTCTCCAGCTCTGTTGGCCTTTGCTGGACATGCTCCAGCACTTCAATGTCTTCCTTGTGGGGAGGGCCCCAGAACTGAACATATGATTCAAGGTGAAGCCTCACTAATGCCGAGTACAGGGGAACAATCCCTGCCCTGATCCACTGACCATGCTACTGCTGATACAGGCCAGGATGCCACTGGCTTTCCTGGCCATTGGCTTTCCTGCTGGCACATGTTCAGCTGCTGTTGACCAACACCCCCAGCTCCCTTTCTGCTCAGCAGCTTCCCAGCCACTCTGCCCCAGCCTGTGGTGCTACCTGAGACTCTTGTGACCCAAGGGCAGGACTGAGTCCTTTGCCTCACTGAACCTCTCATGCAGTTGTCCTCAGCCCATCACTTAGGCCCATTTCACTTAAAGCTGTCAGCAAATGGTCATGTCATACCAGCTGCCCAGATAACAAGCAATCCTCACCAGACAGCTTGAAAAAAAAGTATGCTGAAAAGGGTTTATTTGTCCTGCTCAAGATATATGTGTCAGCAAGCAGAAATTTCTTCATAGACTAATGTTTAGAAATTGTTTATAATAAAACTTCTTGCTAAAATCCTTTCCTAAGAATACTCCTCTGTGAATAGACTTGCAGGAAACAAAGAGTGTCAGCGTGTCTGCTGCCAGTACTGTTTAGAAACAGCCCCTAGCATAGGAACCAAGTCCTGAGAAACAGACAAAGCAGGTATTGCAGCATCCCAAGTAGTACTTTTACAACTAACAGTTAAAGACACAATGTTGATATAGATACTTGAACAATTTCAGGATAAAGACTTTGCCTGAAGATTTCTTGAAACTTGGTTTGGTATCATCTACCAGCATACAGGAGGGGCAGAATCCAGCTATAGTACCCTAAGAAAAACATTACTAAATGACACCTAGCACTGTATGGGATAGGATGCTAATGGACACCAAGCAAAAATTCCTAAGGATGACTTATTGTCAAGACTGGGAAGGCAGTGCACCAAAACTGCACATCTGGCAGCACTTCTGCCCCTAAGTCAGCCGCAGGCATGTGCCAGATGTCAGAAGTGCAGTGACGGTGACGCCACAACTCCTCCAACCACATGCACCCTCCCATGCATCCTCACTAGGAAGAACTTGGTAATAAAAAACAATATTTGAAAAACAGGAAGTAGCACCAACTTGAAATCTACTTTGAGATTTGATTTGCAAACAAGGAAAAGGAAGAAAACCGGATGAGAGAGATCCTATTGTACTTCTTCCCAGTTAAGCTTTTTAAGACCTATTCTCATCACATGATGTGAATTGGCCATAATTTGTCTTCAAAGCAGCAAAGTGTCTGCTTTGTTACCTCTGCAATTGTGTCTGTAGCTAAATATAACATTTCTTAGCATATGTGTTTAGAAATGCTGAAATAGTGGAAAAGAATCCTCAAATGTCATTGATTTTCTATATGCCTGAAGAAATGATCACAGAAGGGACAGAAAAGCTATGGGACTGAGCTGTACCTGGTTCCTAGGATTGCTTTGAAGTATAAACCTAGGATTTCACTTGCTTTTGGTTGATACAGACATTACACGTTAAAGCAAAACTTACTTGGACACTTGAGATATTTCTATTAGTCTACAAGATACTAAGTATTAGACTAAACCTCTTCAACCATAGCTTAACACTAATTTCTCATATTATATATCCTTATTGGTATTTAATAGGTCATTAAAGTAAGTTCTCTGAATTTTCATTCATCTAATACAAGAAATGCCAATACTTACTCAAAATACAGAGTGAGGTCTGTTGCCAGTATCGATTGCTTCAGAAGCTGCATAAGGTCGCTGTAGTCCTTAGAGGACAAGTTAGCAAAGATGTTGTGACCCTATAATGAAAGAGATAAAAGAGGTAAACGGCTAACAATCAATATAGGTATTTAAAAGGTTTTCTAACTCGTTAGTCTACTGTTTCCCTGTAACACAAGCCTTTTCTGATTCATGGCAAAACTATGACAAAATAATAATGTCAATACTGCTGAGATTACAGTGAGGCAGAAGAGTTGGCGATTGTTATCAAGCACCTGGTATGTTTTCCTAAACTCTGCTGAAATTATAGCCTCTCAAGTAAAGATTTACTCTCTGCTCTGACCCTGCACAGACTCAGTTTATGGGGAAAAACTACGGATACATCTCAATCTCTCCTCTTATTAAATGTTTTGGGGAGCTGTGTGTTGGAGCTTTTGAGTTGTGATCCTAATAGATTTATCTGTGCTGCTGCTTGCATGCTCACAAACTGCTGTTAGAGCAGTCAAGGACATTAAATCAGTTTCTCATTCAAAACAGCCCAGTTGCTCACTCTGCCCATTACTGTCTTGTCTTGTGTATACAACCATTGCCTGTGTAGGCTAAAGAACCACAACTTTATGTGCAGTTTAAACACCCTTTGTGTGCCAAATTGGCAACTGGCTGCTTTTTAAGGGATCGTGGATTAAGAATTTGAAAGATGCTCAGTGGCCAAAATGAAAGGAAGTTAATTATTTGATGTTGCTATTTGAGAAGGGGAAAGTTCTTTTGTAACCGAATTTCTGAAAACAAGAAGAGGGACAGAGAAACTATAAATTCTCTGTGAAATTATCAAGAAAATAAGATGAAAGAAACAAAATTAATGAAAAACTCTAAATGTAAGCTTAAGAAGTGACCTTTGTGACAATAGTCACATATATTAACATACATAAAAGTATTACAGGTCTTTTTTTTCCCTAATCACCTATATAAATATTGAAGTTCTTTCTAAACAGTCTTATTTTGGTGATATTTAGTCCTGCAGTGCCCACATTCAGTATGCGCTGCCATCTACTGCTTAGGAAGATTAAAATGCCCTTAAAACCAAGAATTTTCCAGCAACAGGGTTACTATAACCATGATGGTATGAGGACATATATGAGGAAAGGTCTGGGGTAAGGTCTGGGGAGGTAGAGGTGGCATTTTTCAATAGAGAAGCTAATTGTTGGACAAAAAATATAATTTGCCATGCATAAAATTATTTCTTTTCAGCTAAATATTGAGAAGTCTTTGTGAATCAAAACTTACTTATGAAAAAAAAATTTAAAATCAAGGTACTCAGAAGAAAACAGGAGTTCTTGCAACAGGGCTAATTTACCAAGTTGTTTGTTATTCTGTAATATCTACTGCCTTTCCGACCTGTTTCATGGTATATAAAACCATGGTGTACAAAGCCCAAGATCACTTATATTTGAGGTTAGCATGTCAAGAGTAAAGCATAAACAGTCCCTTAGTCCAACATGCTAAAAATCCGAATAAATGATAACAACATAGTAGGTTTCCAACTAAACAGCAAAGACAGACTAGAATATTTCAGCTTATTTGAGAGAGACTAATTGCTCAGCTGGTAACAGACAGTGTATCTTTAAGTAGATTGGAGGTTCCAAATCTGCATTTATTTCAAACTAAGCAGTGTTGTGTTCCATTAGCAACCTGTATGTGTTGGATAAAAATTCCATAGCATTCATTTTCTGGTCTAGATATGAGGATCTGGAGAAGCAGCTGTCTGAATGATTAAAGTTGAGGACTTGCATTTCAAGTAATATTTTACATCTCTGAAAGAAGCTGGAGTAGAGTTCAAATAATTCTTTTTCATACATTTCTTGATTTTTAAGCTGGAAAAGATAAAGAAAAGCATCTAGGCTGACATAATCTATGAACTTTTAGAGAGTTGTCCGTATCCTGAGCCTGAGTCATTCAATTATGATGATTTCAGGAACCAGAGAACTCAGTTTTCCAGAGAAGCTTCTTCCAGAGGCTGAACAGTGTCACTAGTTTAGGGAAAAAACAACAACAAAACCCCCCAACCCAAACCCCTTTCTTTTTTCCTATTCTGAACCAGTCTGTTTAGCATTCAAGTGCTGCTACCATTCCCTGGCAGTATGAGGAGCCATTCAATTCCTAATATCACCTTTTAGATAAGATAGCCTAGGTTAAACAGATTGAGCTGTTTAAATCTCATGCCCGTGCTCTCCTTTCCTATGTTTACTTTTTAAATATAACGTCAAGAAACTGCACACTAAAGGTGCAGTCCCATGGCAAATCTCCCTGGCAGTGCACACAGAGGTAAAGCTGTCACCCTGTTCCCATTTGTCTGTGGTCATAAGACATTCTCAGATCTCTTCAGAAGTTACTGCAGATCAGCCTATGGTCTCCAATTGTGCTGCATTCACAGCAATTTTTGGTTTTATATTTACTGAATGCATTTTGTAGCAACCAATCTGTGTAAAATAAGAAAATGCAGCCATTGTTTTGAAAGGACTCCATGTCCATCCTTTCACTTTTCTCAGTTATTAAATATATGGTGTAGTATATGCTCTGTACTGTTACATGCAAGATGTTCTAGGCAAGAGCTATGTCTTCATAGGGATCTGCAAAGCAATTAATGTACTTTGCACATCATGATATTACTGATTTTAATTTTAAAAACTGTTTATTAAAATCGTGAGAAAAATCATAACAATACTGATTATAGAAAGGCTGCCAAAGAAATTAAATTGGTGCAGTAAAGGATGACTCTGATACTCTGAATATGACACCTGTGGGGAAAGGTAAGCACCTGTTTCAGTTACCTATAAACCACTGGGCAGAATATATGTAAGAAGAATGAGAAAAGCTGACAATATGATTAGGATGTATTCTCCTTGCCCCTCGCTGATTGAGACAAATGTAATCTCTGGGCTCTATGATCAGCATTTGTAGTTGTTTAATTTTGTGCTAGTCATGACCTTTGTGGTAACTAATAAATAATTCCTCAAGGAGAGGGCATTACAAAGGTACTGTACGTGGTATTTCCTTTCTGCAGCTGAAACTGCCCAACAGCTTACAGTGAGATTAATAGGAGTGCTTTTGTACCTCACTTTGGAGAATCATGACAGCGTGATTGAAATGGTGGTGCTCCAAGGTAGCAGAGGTGCCGTAGAGCTGAGCTAAGGCTGATCCACTCCTGAAACAGAACATGGGAAGTCAACAACTCCTGCTCGTCTGCTTGCGAAGCAGGTTTCAGAGACAATTTAGTAACAAAAGCACATAGCCACACTCGCCACCTCCACTTCAGCAACCTCACTTAAGACAGTTGATGAGATCAAAATACTAGTTTAAATCCACATACAAAGCATTTATGTTCCAGACTTTGCTAAATATTGTCAGCTGACCAAAGGTTTTTCTGGAACTACAAGAAATTTTGTAATGCAACTTTCAAAGTGCTTCAGCAACAGCACAGGCTCAGCACTGCACCGTAAAGACACACAGTAATGTCCTTGAACTGGGATGAGGTATTCCTCTGCTACCTCTTATTTTTAATTCTTAAGAGACATAAGCATAAGGGCTTACCATGGGCAACTACAAACTCTTAAAATAAAACCCCAAAACACAACAACTGCAAAGACTAAGGTAAACAAAAAACCACAAGTGAGAGCAGTGAATATAAAAGTAAAGCTTAGTGTATCTCTAGAACGCATTTTCTCATCACATTTATTGTCTAAACCAAAATCAGATTCAAAATCCACACAGTGGGTGGGTTTTCTAAGTTTAAAGGACAAAAATATACGGAATACAATTATAAAATTGTATTGCTGGGAAGTGCAGAGATTGGGACGGTCACTGTTCACCAAGTACCAAAGTACTTCAGGCAAAGTACTTCACTTCTGAGACCCAGCCTAAAGTGACAAGATGGGTTTTCTTTCCAAAGAAATGAGAATAAGAGATTATGCTAGAGACAGAAGGAGTCTCCTAGGAGCACATACCATAAAACTGCACCATACTGATACTTAATTATCAGAAGCAGCTATATGAGAGAAAAGGATGTCCAGGAAACATCATCCCTAGAGAATGTGATGTTGACATATATAACAGAGCCATTTGAGACAACTGTGATATTGCCTCCATCATATACCTCTTGAACTTTCATCATACAGAACAGCAGTATTGGACACTGAAGATAAAACAGGAGAATGTGATGCTTAAATTTATGTCAGGTTAGAGGAATAAATCATAGCGTTATGAAAACTACAGCTTCTGTTTTCAGGGATGTTTTATACATGTGTGGTAATGTTTGTCTTTCATTAAATGTCTTCAGCAGTTTCTTTATGGAGTCGTAAAATGGTAGCCACAGCCAGTGTAAACAACCAGTACAAGTGATAGCAGTCTAATGCTGAACCCTATACCTTTAACTCACCCATCCCTCTGCACAAGGGATACTCTTGTGTAATGGTGCAGCAGAGAAGTGGTTAACTTAATCAGAGCCTAAAATGGCCAGGATGTAAATCTTAGGTCTCGTTTTTGTAAATTAGGAACATAAACATCAATCAGCTGAGCTTCCTTCCCATTTGTCTCGTCTATTTTGATTCTCTTCAAGACTCAGCTGCAAAAAGGCATCTAGCAGTGCCTGGTAACCTTTGCACCACAAGCTCTGTCTTTTGAGCGCTGCAATTGATTTTCCCTGCTATGGTGATTGAAGATCCAGACAGTGTCATTGTTTCGTTGAGATTGTATGGCAACACCAATACCTCAGGAAATGGCAGCTTAGCGAACATCACAAACATCAGTTTGAGTGATGGGCACTGAGGTAACCTGCCCCCAGGAATGCAGCAGCCCGTGCATACACACATTGCAGCAGAGTACTTCTGCAAAAGGTAGGGCAAAATAGGCTAATGCAGCATCAGTCTGCCTTTCAAATATCTCTGGACAACCATTTGACCACTCCCCCATCACAGTGGAGGATTAGCAGTAAGGCAGGACAGAAAAAGCTGCAAATGTGCACTGGGATCTGCAGGACAGGAATGCCTTGGGGCCTCATATTCTGACTGTAGAGGAACTGGGGAATGAAGAAAACAACACAGGATTTGAAGGAATCTCTGCATCTGGCAGCTTTACTTCACAGCTTGGCCGGAATGTTGCTGGGGATGTTTTCTGTTGCCCCTCCTGTTCTCAGGGAACACAGATTTTGCAATGAATTTGACCTTTGTCAAAAGAGTTCCCTTACCTACACAGTAGGAAGTACCACCCTTAAACCTTCTACACACCTGCTTCTACCTCACTGTGCCTGAGGGCAGCAGTGTGGTTTTTGTGAAAGCATTATTTCAGTTGTACTTATTTTATTTTCTTCTCAATACTAGAACAAAGTTTTGCTTAATGTCATGCACTACAGCCAGCAAGAACAACCCAGACAGACAATTTAGGTGCTTCCTGGATTGAAAACCAGAATCAATAACAGCTGAGCCTGAAAAGAACATCAAGTTTTGGCACCACATTTCAATATGTGGTGTCAGTTCAACAGTCAGCTACAAAGGACAAGCCAGCAATTACTTAAAGGAACAGGGAATGATAAAGATGGATAGTCCCTCACTGCACACAGGAATAAGAGTACTTGGCCTTGGCCTAGAAGGCTTGAAATTAATGCTTCATTCTTTATCCTGGTCACCTTTTGCTCTCTCATGGAAGAAAACCAAATTAAAATAGTAAGAATTAGAAAGCTTACTTGGCTTGGAAGGCATTGTTGGTTCCCCTGTGGTCAAGGTCGTGACATAAGCATCCCACAATCAAAGCTAAAATTTCAATTTCAGTTAGAATCTCTTGAAATCCTGCGGTCTGAGAGCAGAAAAAAAATAGCAGCTGTAACTATCAGTAGCAAAAGGGATAAGTAATGGTAGTCCATCGAGCAACAGTCAACTTTGTTTTGATACCATGAACATTTCAGTAAGGAGAAGATAAATGCTTTATTGTCATATTCTATTCCCTGCTGTATGTCAGATGGTTAGCAGAACAGATAATGTCTGTGCAGTGATCTGTTATTATCTCTTTGTTGCATTTCCAGCATGCCATTTCTCTGCTACCCAGGAGGCACTAAAGGCAAAAAGAGCTGAAAACAAATACTTGTAACTGCAAACTAAGCCAGGAACTGGATTTTTCTATCAGAGAAATAAAAAACCAAAAAGAAACTTATTCCATTTTGAAATTATTGTTTAGAGAAGTACTTGGAAAGACTTCTTCAATCCTGAGATGATCATCTTAGTCAATCCCTACTGTCAGAGATAGCTGACATGTTAAATCAGAAAACCTTTACAAGAACCCAGATAAAATATACTCTATGGAACTGTTATGAACTATTAGGAGATTTTTTTATCTGGGACAGTGAAATGAAGTGGCATGATTTAAAGAGGACATGTCTCAAACGGCATACTTCTGCTGCAGATACCCACTTGAATTTGGGAGACACATTTGAAAACAGATGCAATGAAATGCCCTACAAGCAGCTCAGACATGACTGACTGTGTGAGTGGGGGAGTTAATCCTAGAAACACTTTTTTACCACTGTGCTTCTCCTCATGGATACTTGTCATAGCAGTCTTCCTGCCTGACCTGGCTCATGTCAGAAACGCAGCACTTGCTGTTATTGCTGACCTCAAGCATGCTGAACAGATCCTGTCTGGAGGAGATGCTAGAGCCTCTGTGGGACACCACCTCATCAGTGCTGTGCCTCTTACCCATGGCAGAAACAACCTGGTTCTTCAGAAGCAGAAGGGCATAATGCCTGCAAAAATGACTGGCTGAGCTGGAAAATCGTAACACTTGTCTTCTCACAGCACCAGTCTCCAATGACACTCCTCAATTAGCCACCTGATCTAGTTAGCATGAAAGGAAATTGTATAGAAGAAATACAGAATACATTTGTATTGGAGGACCAGACCAATGCTCAACACTAACACCATGCAACAATTCCCAAATGTCATTGATTTTCAATGGGGCATAATTCCACTCACTGGCAAGAAGAGGGTTTAAGTAACACAGCAGGACTCATTGCCCTTCCTTGGTAGGAACTTCAACCCCACTCAGAAATGCCAGTTAATTGCTGCAATGCCCTCTGAAAACTCTGCTATTCACCCTGAAGACCATAAATTCTACTTAAAGAAATGCACATTCAAATCTAAGTAGCCTCTATTTAGACAGTCTGAAAGGTGGCCACAGTTAATACTTAGGGAGTACAAGGAGCTAAGCTCCCCCAAGTGCTCAGGAATGCACTTCAGTGGGAATTGAGGAAGTGTAAGACTTGCTACAAAACCTTTATAATCGCTTAAAGCTTACACATCAGAAAAGATGATCAAGTACGAGGAAAAAAAGATTAATTTTGTGTAGAGGGCACCAGTGTCCAGAATAAGTTGAATATTAGGAAAGAGATTCACCTGATTTCTAGTGGCATTGCTTTTTTTTAGTTTCAGTAACACCTACCCAAGTAGAAAAAATCCTCTAAAAATAGCATTTTCTCTCTTTATTTTTTTAAACATAACTGTTGTATAACAAATAATAATAGAAGTCTATTTATAAAAAAGGATTAAAAATAGTTTGTAACTGACAACACACCATGTGTCAAGTTTCAGTCTAGAGAAAATATTGATGGCTAAGTTAAAACAACTTAAAAGAGAAGCTTTATAATATAAAATTGATGTTGTAATAAATATTCCTTAGTGTAACCCAAGCTTTGATTAAATTCAAGGATTCAACCTGTATTGCAAATGTAGGAAAGCTGATTAAGGAATTTATTAACAGTAGCAATATCTCAAAAATAAATGCCACATTTTATTTAATGAAAAGTCTTGTCACTGAATATATGGAAGAAATATAGCATATGTCATGTAGTAAAAACCATTTTATTTAAAACAATACTATGGTAAGGGGATACCTTCTTTGAACATAATGCAAGTAAACAGAGGATTAAATTTCCCCATTTTCTGAATTTACAAGAGAGAAAAAAACATGGCTATGACGATGGTGCAGTAAAATTTATTTTCACCAGAAAAGGAATGACCCATAACTCATGAGTGGCAGAGTCTCCAGTGAGTTATGGAGGTCATTCTTTCATGTGAGGAAATGAATTGCATTCATTATACCTTGCCCCACATCTATATGTTGTGTTATTAGCACACCAGATGGGATTTTAATTTGGTATTGCTTACTTGTTCATTTTTGCCCTTTGAAATAAGTATCAATGTGAACTGTGTTGGCAAAGGCATTGATAATGAAGTCTGGGCTTGGTCCTGCACTTTACTCTTATGTATTCCCTTAACTTGCAGGAGCAGCCTTGCTGCAGTGCCTGCCTTCAGAATACTTGGGCATCTGAAATACAGAACTATGGCTTGCAGAACTGGGCTTATAATTGTTCAGGAGAGACAAAATACATACTTAGATGTACAGGAACGTGCTTTAGATATGCAAAAGGCTGAGTTTACCAGGAGTGAAACAACTGGTGTACTCTTTGTTGGATTTCTGTTGTTTGGCTTGTTCAACACAGCTGCATTTTCCTTGTTCATTCAGTGGGAGTAAGGTGGAGCTCTTAGAGGTTACTGCATTACAAGTTAGACATTACTATGCTATGGTAAATCCTACCTGAAGATGCCCTAAAAGAGAATTACTGGTTTATATTTGTGGGGCAGACTATATTGCTGACTATCATGGAGAAATCAGAAATAAGGTGCAATAACTGCACAAAGCAGTGCCTTCTTGACCAGCAGAGAAGGGCTCTGATAAGCCCTTCAAAGGCCTTGTCAAAGAATTTCCCCCTTTTTACCAGTGAAAAAAGAAGGCACGCACTAACTTGGATGGATCCCCAATACAATGACAGTAGGAGCAAGCCTTGCATTACTACTAGTCTCAAGTCTCTCTTCCGCATCTTTTTTTGCACAAAACGAATCTTCCTGTCTCTGAAATGGAGAGCAGACCAACCAGATCACGCACCTGAACTTATTCTGTTCTCAGCCAGAGCCAGAACAACGCGGGGTGTGTGGCGAGCCCAATGCTGTGGCCACTCGCATCCAGCCCTGCACATGGAATTGCTCATTCTGTTTATTACCAGGCAGCGTGGGCAAGGAAATGAACTTGGCTTAAAAATGCCGGATCACATCCCACGGACAGTTGCATCCCTGTGCTGACTGCTAAAACGATTCTGCAATTACGCTGCGAGAACCACGGTCAGAGCAGCAGTCGGTGGACGCCCGGCAGGCTGCTGGTGGCTGCTGGTGGCTGCTGGAGCAGCAGGGCCCTTCTTGCTCTCTGCTGGCCCCGGTGCGGGCGCCGCTAGCTGGGACGGAGATGCCTGGTCCCACTGACAGAGCAGCGTGCCGCAAACCTGGCCTCGGAGCTCCACCTAGGGGTGTCACCGCTGCCGCTGGCGGCTCCCCGCCCCCGGCAGCCGCTGGCAGAAATTACTGGGAGTCACACCCAGCGGCGCTGCCCGCCTTTGCCCATACCCATCTGAGTAAATGCTTTTCGTTTTTCTAAAACTAAAACAAAAACCAAAACCAAAAAAAGCGTATGAAGTTTATAAAACCTTCAAAACTACCAACAGCCAGGCGTTATCACCAAATTTCCTCAGAGAGAGTCCGCAAGTGGCTGCTGAAACAATGTTAATTCTGCGCAGCTGAGCAGCCTCATGCCCACAGGAAGAGGTGACCGTTCTCTCGTCGAACGTCTCCCTTTCCTTTGTCTCATGGTTTATGGTGCAGCTTCACCACACCCCCATCAACACTCACAGAAACACACCCACCCCACTGGGATGGACCAAGCGCTAGAACAACATCTACCTGCTAGGGGAAGTCACATTCTTTTTTTTCTTGCTCAACACACAAAGTTCTGGCATCCAGGACCACGGAGTTTTTTTACTGGTACATGTACAAGAATGAACTAGCCAAACATGGGTTATTTCCTGCAGTGAGGTTGCTGTGGGGTAGGGAGAGAGAGCAGTTCTAACATGCTAGCAGTGGTACTTTCAGCAGAATTTACTTGTATGCTGAAAGGAGCTATAGGTACTGCTGGAGATATGTGCTAATAAAACCCCTAAGTGTTAACAGTGTCCAGTGGACTCAAGAGTCACTTAGATCACTATGCTGGAAGATGACTTTCAAATGTTTTGAGGCAGTACCTTCTAAAACTATTTAGATGAAACTGGATAAGGAGATAATAAATATCAACATAATAAATACTTGGGGATTCTAATCTTCCTTGGTTTTGTACTTCCCAATTAGGAGTTTGAAATAAATGTCAAATCAAAGAGCTCCAAAAGAAAAACATTTTGTAAGATCAAGATCTGTAATAACAAGCACACTCCAAGACTGCCATCTGTTTTCAGTCACTTTAATGTGCCTATGATATCACTGTCACTAAAACACTAGAAGGTTTTGCCAAATATGTGCTGCCTTAAGTTGAATAAGTTGTGTCTGCCTTGCTATTGAAAATGAGTAGCATAACAACTAGAAAAGAAATTGAATGCTGGAAAATGTTTAGACAGGTAAGGCAATGTGGCAGTAAAAGCTCTTAGGGGATTGTATAGCTGGATACTCACAGTTAACATGGCAAACATCAGCTGGCAGACGTTGAAAGCGTGCCTCCAGTTGTGATACAAAACCATTCGATAGTTCTTCCGCACTGTCAAAAGCCACCTACACAGCGTCTGAAATTAAAAGCACAATTTGTAGCAGGGCTACTGAATGTGTGCACATGGACAGAGCAGTGCCAAGACAAGAGCAGCAGATATTTGCAGCGCAGATGGTTACCTCGTAGTCAATTTTAAATTTCTGAACCATTCCAAGTTCCATGAACATCCGGAGGGCTGCAGTAATCATGGCATCCACATCGAGTGAGAAGTCATCAAAATGGATATTGTCAATGCCAAGCTCTGACACCAGAGGGATGTTTGCTGCCTGAAAACGCCAAAGGGAAATTTCTGACTCAAAACTTCGGCCTTTTTTTCTTTTTTTCACTGTTGCAAGAAACAAACCGTACATCAGTTCTGACCTGCCAATACACCCCCTGCTTGATTCAAATGCTGGGCAGTAAAGGTCTTCATCTGAGAAATACAAGCAAGTCAAGCTAACAGAGTGTGGAAACAGTGGGAAGGAGAAGAACCTGGTATGAGCAGGAAATATGTTCACCATCCCAACTGGAGCCCAGATACAGCATTTAGACTGAAATGAAAGCTGACCACTTTACAGCTACTGCAATAACACAATATATTCCCATGCAAATTACAATGCTGTAATGCAGGGAACATCTGGATAGCCAGAAGCTGGGAGTTTGAATTGCTACCGTTTAGAAATGCAAAGTAAATATACTGCTCTGCAGAATTTCTTCATCCAAATGTCTTCACAATGATAAGCATACAAGTGCCCTTTGCTTTGCACTGTTCACTACAACACACATAGAACCGAAAGAAGAGGAATACAAGAAATGTCTAGCAGAATTACTCTCCAAAGTAAAATAAAAGAATTTTCAACATGCTGATTATACAGTAAGTCAATAAAACAACAGCAAAAGCCTTACATGCTTTGTCTGTGTAACAGGGGCTTCACTTTGTAAGAGAGGAATGAGCTTCTCATGCACACACAAACACAGGGATGTGTGCTGGACTGGCTAATGTATTTAGTTGGGCACACAGATGTGCTGTGGCTTGCTCAGTGGCAGCACCTGCGTGAGCCAGGCAGAGGTGCTGACAAACCTCCCAGGCTTCTTTACCCTTCCTTACACCCCTTCAGACTTGCTGCTCATCTCTCTAGAGAGGGCAGGTGCAGGGGGATGCATTTGCTGAAGGAGAACCTGTCCCCTGTCTCCTTCAGTGAGAAGGTGATGGGTCAGGTAGGAGCCTCACAAAGGGGCTGGATCCAGCCCACAGGCTATGAGCTGGACAATGCTGAATTAGTTAAAATGACATGGACTCAGCTGGTGGGGAACATCCAGCTATGCACTTGCATAAAATACCAATTAGTTCATGCAACTGCAATATAAGTTCACCTTCACTGTTACAGTTTCTACGTGACTGGTTTATGGTCTCCTTTTTGAAAACTTGTGTTTTGAAATACTGCACTCTAACTACAAATTACTGACATGTACAAATCTTCTTTTGGCTGAAGACAAACTGCCACCTCAATAATTACTTTATGCAGAGATTAAGCTGCTTTAGCTATACCACGTAAGAGAAGACGGTGTAAAACTGTCATAAAATAGTATTAACATTGTGGTTTTAACTTATCTGCTAGGTAGAAGAAAAGTCTTTTCGGTTCAGTACCCAGTAAAGCATGTCAGTACCTCAGAAAGTCATGGTGCTATGCCAGGGAGTTTAACTGATACAGGAAATATAACAAACCCATCCAGTCAAGTGTCATCCCAGGACAGAGCTGAAGAACCTCTGGAGCAGGCAGGAGGAGATGCAAGTTCTCCTAACTGCACACTCAGTTGTCTGCTAACACACATATCCAGGTTGAATCAATTCAGCACCTTTTTTTGAGTAATCACTGAAATATTTGGAATACTTCTAGATGATCCCAACAGAAGTTACACCTTAACACCCTTTAAGATCTGAAAAACTGTCTATACTTCCGAGATACAGAAAGAAAGAAAATATGGTTAGGTGTGAAGCAGGAATGCTGGCCCAGAGACTGTGCTATCCAGACCTTCAGCAATCTTACAAAAAGGGTGATGTTTTTTATCATTCAGTTATTCTTCAGAGACTTGGGGGATACTGTAGATGCACACTAATATTTAGTCTATGAGGACACTCACTGGATAGAAATAAGACTGTCAATAAAATCCCCTTTTGGGAAGAAACACATTTGTACAACATACTCCTTAGTTCCTTAGTGAAAACCTTAAATAACAAGCTGAAACAGAAGCACTCGATTGTGAGCAGATCTTCTTGAAATTGTTTTATCAAAACAGACTTTACAAACCTATTGCTGCATTTTCATTAACTCCGAAGTGGGCTCTGATTAAAATTTTCAGGTTTTGACCTCTTAAAGAAAAACAGATCTTTTCCAAGCTATTTTTTTACTGGAAACCAACACTTTTACCAGCCTGTTGCAATTCAAGGTAGAACATTTGAAGCAGTTGTTCAACTAAAATTGTTTTTCCATTTGTCAAACAGTGGAGAAATAACAATATATTCCAAATCTATTACAAATTGAACAACAGGATATTAACAAAGCAAGTCAAAAACAATTTCTTCCCACGTCATTCTGAAACTTTTGAATATTTATGAGGTTTTACATTCCTAAATTTAACAGGAGTGCCATAATCCAAAATAACTGCTGAATTAATAGCCAGGAGATAACATTTGTATAAAAGAACCATTTGCTTTACAACAGCAATAAAGGAAACAACAGAATTATGAGTGCAGAGCCTAATTTGAATAATGTTAAAAAAAGAGATATGTTGTGGGGCTGCAGCAATATTCTGGCTGCACCTGGCATTGACTATCCTCAGCTTCTTAGGCTAGAAATTCAGAAGTCCAGGGTTTAGAGGAGAATGCTCATTAAAACTTCATTTTTTTTTAAATTACAGAGATATAAAAAAATATTAATAATGCACAATACTAAAACATATCCCTCCCTGAAATTTTGCAGCACTGCAGGAAAAAATTCCAGTGGATTTCGTAACATAAACAGCAACAACAACACTCTTTTTCAGGAAAACAAAGAGGATGAAAGTATCATGACAGCAAAAGGAAGGGGCAGGCAATTAAAATTCAAGCTACAGTGAAATGATTTTTTAAAGCACCCCAGTGATTTAGAATCATTTAAAAGGCTTGGTGTTTTTAAACATTTTAAAGTTCAATTTCGCCTTTCTAAAAATAATTAACATTTTACTCTGGATTCTTTTTGCCCTGTGAATCAAGCAATTTCAATGCTCTTCATATCCTTGAGAAAAATTCACATGACTCTTCTATGAGCTTATGGTAAAAGCTAAAGCCAGATGTGCCTCCTCTGGTCACATTTCCATACCCCCGGTACTAACCCAAAAATTTGTCTTGAAAGGAATCAAGAACACAAGTTTGGCTGAACACGTGGAAGACAACTGGTCTTGCCTAATAAAATACAAACTCAGCAGTTACCCAACTAGGAAAATATCATCAGTTGTAGGTAGCTTGAAAAAGAGGATGTCATGCCTCCAAACACAAGCATAAGGATAAGATCTGTGATTACTCCATACTCAGGTGTGCAGGGGATAGGGTGGAATGAATACAGGAAGGAGGAAAAGCACCTTTGTACTCAATTCAGATTGGAGACAGATTCTCCTTTCCTCTTTGCTCTGTGCTATCATGTACATTCTATCACAGCCTGCTCATTACATGTGAACAGGTAAGAGAGAAGTGCCTGGCTGAGCCTTACTTTCCATCAGCCATCACAAAAGGCCGTATGTCATTAATGACCATCTTACTGCAAAACACATGGAACACCAAAGTGGCTTTCACCATAAAGTCACAATTTTGGCCACTACAAAAGACAGCCCATGGGAACAGAAAAACAACATTTTAGCCTCAGTATTATAAGACTTTGGGCTGCTGTGGATGAACAAAACCTAAGAAGGAAAACGCTTACTAAATGATTTTATACTACTCGTCTAATAGCATATTCACAATCTCCTATATCCATATTTGACAATGTGATAAAATCAGATGTAAAGAAACTGGTGAGTTCTTCTGAAAGCATTCTTCCTTTGTAAAACGTGCACTACCATGGAAGCAGTCCAGCTAAACCCAGAAAACACTGAAATCCTACTTTGCCATGATATCTTAAAATTTCTCTACTTCGGTTTTAGGACCTGTGTGAAGACGACATCAGTGCATATAATGCAAGGGAGGTATTTTGAAACATACTGATAAGTATATTAGTATGATTTTGTTTAAGAAAAAGGCACATTCTGCCATTTGATATATTCAGCTTCCTTCCTATGCGACATCAGAATTATTCTGTAACAGCAACATTCACTTACTGAATGTAAACAGCACTTTTTGCACAGCCTTATTTACAGTGGCATGTGGAATAATCAGCAAGGTTTCCTCATCAGAAAATACTGCCAGACTGATGGAAAAAAGTAACAGGAAACTTGATTATATTTAACACAAATAAAGATATCTCATGAAATATGTATCCCAATGTAGCAAAAGAACGGCAACATAATATGGTGTACATCTTAAATCCCAGGGACACTGTTAGAGTCCAGAGTCCACATCCTCTTTGAATAGCAGGTCAGGATCTGATCTCACACACACTCTGGAGTGAAACTGGAGCTGCAGACAACGTGACGCACACAGAAGAAATAAAATTGCCTTTCCAACTATCTCTTCATCTCAAATCTCTCTCAGAAGATTAGGATCTGAAAAACCTTAAAGGATGTTCAACAAATGCTGAAGAGAAAGCATCAAAGTAACGAACATTTAAATGTGATGCCTTCGTTATCTCACACATAATCTTCTATGATTCTATGAAGCCATTTTGGAGACAGTATTTTCTGATGGCAAAGGCTTTTATTTGCGAAAGGTTCATTTCATATATAAAGGCCTCTAAAATACTTGCTTATATTTATAGCTGCAGGCAGGCATCTTTAAAAATATATCTTTATAGTCAGTTATTAGCAGCAGTGGACAAATTTTGTACTTCTTCATAGCCATGGAAGACCAAAGCGTGTTATATTCTGGTCTGACACATTTACTCTCTCCAAAAGAGAAAGAATCAAATGCTGTAGCTCAGGCATGTTTAATGCCCAGAGCAAACTGGCTTTTAAAGGCCTCCATCTGTTACTGGAGACTGTGGATGGCAACTTTTTGCCCTTCACAATGCTGAGTTAGCACCTCTTTTCCAACTGCAGCAAAGGCAGGACAGTGGCATTGAACGGGAATTTTACAATATTTACATTAAAGGGGAGTGGGTATGGCAAAGACTTATGCATATTTTCCTCTTGATTTTGATTCTAGTAATTTTTTTAATGTGATTATCACAGGAAAATTGCTCTGCCTTCAATAGTGAAATCACCCAGAAACACAGGCTCCTTTAATTTGGAGAGAGCTTTCAGACCAACCAGTCCTATGCCCCTGCCCCAAGGAGACCTCATGCCACCATACAAACACACTTTGCAGCTGTAAGATCTACCAGACTCCTTCCATGTTCCAGTCTCTGTGAATGTCTTATAGCTGAACAGCTGTTGGATAAAAGGCAGGGTGGAACAGGATTTCTGTATTTTATACATCCTCAGATTAACCTCACAGATAAACAGAGGGTTGCAATTGTGAAAACAAATGCCCAAACTCTGTCCCAAGTCCCATAGTAGGCATCTGAGCACTTCGCTGGAAAAGGTCATTCCTTGATTTATTCAAAGTTTTACATCTGTAAACCAAGAATAATACAGCACATACATCCAGCTTCAAAAGCTGCAGCTGAAGCACGTCTATGTATGGGGTGCAACTGCTCCACCTTCAAATGGCAAATTAACAGCATAACATGTACTTTGGAAGTGAAATGTAGAACAAAGAAAGTTGCGTTTAGACTTGTTTCAAAAAGTTGTGTTTGGTTTGACCATTTATCAAACGTTACTACTGCTTAGTATGATGCTGGTATTTCTTTTAATTGAAGCGAAACTTCACAGCATTAAGAAAGCTATTTAGTCTGCTTCTTCTATCTGAACAAGAGAAGTAGCCATTAAGCAATATATCACTATCAAACATAGCATTTAGGATTTTTTTTTTAATTATCATGCAGTGGGAGCTTTGGAGAAAAAGTATGGTATTTACTTTCTGCTTCTGGGATAACACTGTATGTGCCTGAGGAAAGGATTTGTCTTCTTATAATTTTCATTTTAAAAGCGCAAGGGAAGGTATGTCATTACAGTATTACTCATGCCATTTCCAAAGCTAGGCCCAGAATTACAGCTAAAAAGCAGAAAGCATTTTGAATATTTCTAATCAGTCAATCCTATCTGAACATATTGCTTTCTGGAACTGAGACCCAGCAAAAAGGAGTAATACATTTCAGAGATAAAAATATGACATATAACATTTTGTTATGAACTATAATAGACACAAAATATGTTATTTTATGTTACTAAAAATCAATCCTTGATGCTAAAGTTGTTTCCTAGTACACAGAAACAAAATATATGGCAGCCTATAAAAGGAACAAGAAATTTTGATTTTAAAAGAACAGAGGCATAAAATAAAAACAATTAATGGTCTAAGCATCTATTATTCGTAAGGCCAAAGTCCATAGCCACAGCAGCCTAGGACTGGAGTTTTACAGGGCATGCACATTGGACACAATGATCTCCCAAGGCGCGCTGGGGAGCGTTCACGTCCTTTTGGCTGATGGTGATTAGGAAAGAACCAGTGTGTCACATACTGCAGGCTAGCAACTGTCGAGTTTTTATGACCATCAGAGCAGATGAGAAGTTTGTACAAAAGGGTCTATTCAGTCTCTGTTTCAGAATTTCAAATAAACACAAGCAGCAAACCTAGGGCAACTATTTCTCTGTACTAAAAAAGTGTCAGGCTGCCATTTCCCACAAAGCTTCACTTGGTTTTGGTGGCAAAAAGTCAGCTTTGTTACTCCCATGAAGAGCAGAATGGATAATGTGGACTGACCCCCCTTCACGCCTGTAAATTTGGGAGGGTGAGGAAAGTGGGATACAGCGTAGCCTTTTCTTACCCAGAAAGTGGAGGAAACGTTCTAGCTCCTTCCTTGAAGACTCAGAAGAGGAAAAACATTACCAGGGGTGGAAGGAGCAGGGACAGGTTCTTCTCACAGTGGACACAATGTCAAGGCATAGAGTGGGACTCACACGTTTGGTGACAAACAGCCCAAACTGTGCCCTGCAATTCTCAGTTGG
This sequence comes from Orthonyx spaldingii, assembly GCA_013397795.1. Lineage (NCBI taxonomy): Eukaryota > Metazoa > Chordata > Aves > Passeriformes > Orthonychidae > Orthonyx > Orthonyx spaldingii. Next base: position 2,291,871 of record VZTJ01000889.1, read on the forward strand.
GCACATGGTAGAAGAGAGCACGTAAAAAAAGTGAAGGGGTTGCCAAGATCAGACACTAAAAAACTCCAAAACCAGAACATCAAAAATCCCACCACAGACACAATGGCACATGCACTGCTATCACACTATTTTTTTTGATCCCAGCACACTTCAGCAGCTCTCAGGGCACCAAAGCCAACCTGCAGGACCACCAGTGCCATGTCACCCTGGGTCACCCTGGTGCCATGGTGGTGCTGCAAAGGCACAATGGCACTGGATGGGATTCCTGGGAGCCACCCAAATTTCTTTCTGAGCAGCTGTGACAAATCAGGCCGGCAGTACAGTGACTGGTGGGGAAAGTTATGCAAATGTATGAGTGGGTTACTGCTCCGCTGGGGAGAAAGTCCTGTTTCAGACCTGCTGGAGTGACAGCTATAGCAGAATACCTTCAGGTAGACAATAAATAATATTGACAACACCTTCAACCTTACAATGTACATTTACAGGAATCCTACAGAGAACATTTGTGATTCTCCTAAAGTATGTTTTTGTCTTTTTCTCCTTACTTTTTATCAAGTTCTGATTGCAGGTTTAAAAGAAATCCAGCCATCCTATTCTGAAGCCATAAATCAGTCCCCAGGAGCACTCAGGGCTGCCCAAAAGAGCTTTCTCCCCAAACCAGAGGTTTATCTTATTACAGCACAAGCCAAGGCTTATCCCGTGTGAGGCTTCTGCAGGGCAGGCTAAACACTGAGCCTAGCTTCTCTCCCCAGAGCAGAATGTGCATCCTCCACTGCCCCTTTTATCCATAAAGCCCCAGCAGAGAAAGCCTAAGCACCCTGCTCCGCAGCACGAGCTCTCAGAGCCTTTCTGACAAAACCCAAAACGTGCACATCCCATTATTTCAACAAAAACCAAATAATAGGCACTTAATTCTTGTATTTATTTAGCTCCTTACTTACTACCTACATATTATTAGCTTTATAAACTTTCTCTAAACTAAAGTTGCTTTACTGCTTTGAAGTAAAAGTCTGCAATACAGACATGAACAATTGTCGTGGGTTTACCCAGGAAGGGTCAGTCTTTCAAGTGACCTATGGTGCAGGAAGCAGTGCACCTTGCTTCCTGGGAAACAGAGCCAGTGACCAGCTAGTTTTGAGTATTGATGAGTGTATAATTCAATTAAAAGTTGTTCCGCTTCCAGGGAAAAAAACCATATTTAAGAAAGATACACCTAAAAAAACCTCTCTTTTCCTGTCCTGTTGCTGCGAGAGAAGCAAGTCTTGTGCTTCTCTCTCTGGTAAGGCTGGGCTTTTGCCCTTTCCCCCCCCTCCCGTCGTCAGAGCGGGGGGGTGGGGGGGGGGGAGATTTGGAAGGGAGTTTGCAGCACCAGTGCAGCTGAACGTGGGGGAGGACCCGGCCTGAGATCTCCGGCTGCTGGGCAAAACATTTTAACTACAGCGGGCAGTGCCGGGCCGGCTCCCTCCGGGCCGGCTCCCTCCAGGCCGGGTCAACTTCGCAGAGCCCAGCCCTTGCTCTGGGCCGGGCAGAGGCCAGGCCGGCTCCCCCCAGGCCGGGCCAGCTTCGCAGAGCGAGGCTATTGAGACTCTTAACTGCTTCTGCAGCCCGGCTCAGACTTTTTAAACAACCCGGGAAAAATCATGGGACTGTCGCAGAGGCCCGAGAAAGAAATTAACCCTTTCGTTACCCAGATAAAACTTGCAGAAACTGATCTGCTCTTGCACAGATAGAAGAAGAGTGAGGACACTTACAAAAACACAGCATAGAGACTCAAAGTCAGTGAGAGAAGCAGAGCTGAAGCTTAGAGGGAAGGAGCATGAGGAGTGCTACAAAGTAAAAGCTGAAAATTCTTCTGTGAAACCATGATTGAGACCAAGCTAAAATATTCCCTGTAATATATGACAAATGGTCTAAGGGGGGATGTGACGTTCTACCTGCAGCCAGTGCAGCCAGTGAATCAAGGCACCTGTGTGAAGATAAGTAGATATTGAAGTAATTGCAGCCTGATGAGAAATTTGAGCAGAGAAGAGAAGAAGCTGTAATCCAGATCCCTTGCCCCGGGGAATGGTCAAAGGAAATTTACATTGCCAGTCATAGAAGAAGGGGATTTCTTTGCGGCAGTAGTAGAACAACTCATCCTTAAAAAAACACCCCATGAACTGTCATAACCCACCGTAGTAGCAGTGGGAAAGCTACTGGTGTGGGAGGGACGTTCCACAACAAGCAGAGATCTTTTTCTCCTGGGCGGCTGCTAGTTGTGAAGCTGAAAACCATAAGAACTGTATTTCTTGTGGAAAAGTCAACATGGTAAAGCAGGAAAAAACTCCTCTCCCTAAATGACTGAAGAAAGACTAATTTAGAAGTGGTAAACTGACTGAAAGTCAAAGTGTTGTTTTTTGTATTGTCATTGAAAAAATAGAGAGGTGGGAAGAGCAAAAGTGTTCGGACGGGTTTGTTCTGGTTCTTAATTGTTTCCTTCTTTTTAAGTCTGTTAATAAACTTTCTTTATATTCTTTAAAGTTTGAGCCTGCTTTACCTACTCCTAATCCTTATCTCACAGCAAAATTAAATAAAATCTAGTAAGTGTACTGGCGTTTAGCCAAAAAACTCAAGTGAACGAACTCAAACCACTACACGAAATTGGCGTTTCCGCCCGGGAACGAACCAAACTAATACAACATTGTTTCTTGACATTCATGTTCTGAATGCACGTGTATATTATGCTGCTTATAACTTTTCCTTACCACTCCTCACAGCAACAGGTTTCCTTCAGTCAAAGCAGAGGTAGCACAAGTAGGTACTGGAATCAGTTTAACAGTAGAGCTTATGAAGGCCATACATAGAAATGGATTTCTTTGTTATTTTTGGGGTGGGGTTTCCGTGTGCCCCTGAGCTTGTTGCAGGGACAGAACACACACACAGCTGTGTGGCAGCAGAGCAAGCAGGGCTAGGTGAGTTACACTGAAGCAACCAAACGGGCTGTTGTATGCACAGGCAGATTATGATGGGCAGGGGGGTGTACTATAGTCTATTTCTCATACAGGTAAAGTGTTTGCAGTTTCAATTTGAAAGACTAAACTCACAGAACTACTGACACACCTTCTCTTAGAAAGTCTATTTACTCTGCCAGGGATTTTGCCCAGACTAAACCAACAGCAGACCCCACCCCGAGCAGACAATGAAACAGTGCAATAAATAACCTGTAGAAGACGGAGATCACAAATATTTTTTTACATAATATAGGCCAGATAATGTTTTGCTTGGATGATACAGGCCCATACATCCCAAACTGATCTAGAAAACAGGTGTGCATCCAGGGAATTTTTTCCTTTCAAATAATCCCAGCACCTAAATTAATACTGCATAGAAGCACGGTCATTCCCATGCTCATGTGTGGGAACAGCCCTTGCAATGCAGTCTCATTGCCTCATTCTCATCAGCTGATGGAGGAATGCAAAAAAAAAAAAAAAAAATTGCTGGATATGAGACTGGATGTAACATGGCTGAACCCATAAGGATATTTCTCTTCAGTCTCTCAGAGACTTGTGCAGGAAGGACACGCTGCCTTGTGCTGAGAATGTATTCTACCACATGCACACACACAAGCATTATGATGGTGTGAAATTGCACTGGCATTACATTTTTTCAGGATTTTACTGCTTAACACAAATGCTGCTTGGCGACCAGCCTTAAAGTGGAGCAAGGATGGCACCCAGTGGCCAAACAGATTCATCTCAGAAAAACATGTCTCTCACTCTTCACTTTTGAGAGTTTTATTCATAAAAAGGTTCTAGCTCTAATATCAACTTGTTGGAAATGTCAAAAGCATTTAAAGAACACTGCCTTCTTCCTTTGGGGAATATTTATGTTTCCTGCTGTAAAATATTAAAAAAAACTCAAAAAACTGTAGAAATATTGCCATTAATAAATTAAAATCAACACACGTAAACATTTATGACAGACAAATGCTTGCAGGTGGAACACTGCATAGAGGCAGAAATAAAGAAAACTATTTTTTACATTTGTAAGGTATATGGCAAGAAAAAAAAATCCTGTTTTAAAATTCAGTACAACTAAGTTTTTAATTTTAAAATTAATTGATAATATCACTTATTTAATTTTGAAATTAACATTGACAATATCAATGCTAACTAGAAAGTTTCTGTCTAAATAGAGTTTGGTGAAAAACAGCTTGATTTTTTTAACCAGGAAATTCCTAGTTATAATTCTCAGTCTGCTGAGGCTACAGAAGAAATCAAGCATGGATAAATAAGGAATAATTCAAAATGTGAAATATTATGCCATTTTTATAGATTTCTTTGAAAATTTCTGTCTTCCATGAGATAAAATAAACACTACAATGGTCTTTCTGAACCAGTTAGGAATGCAGGTCTCAGAAGAGTGAGCTGTCATGTACAGGGGCAGCCCAAGGGATGTAATTTGCTCCTCGTTGGTGGCAAAAGAACCATGATAAAGTAACACTGAAGAGCTTCTAAATTACCTTCTTTGACTGAAGTACCTCAAATTTTTAAATTATGCTGGCCCACTTCCAGTGCATGAGTCATTGCTAGATAGATTTTTCTTCCTGTTTGAAAATCTTTCCAAATAGAAATTCCTAAATCTGTCACTGACTGAAATACACGACTTTATTATTTGACAAGTGTTGATTTTTAAAATTGTTTTTTAATCATTCATCAGACATCCCTCTGGCTTGCATGGAAATTTGAATGTACTGCATGTCTTACCACTTTTTGCATGGTTGCTGGCTACATAGTGTAGCAACATTGAGTTGTGTTTATTCCTTGATGTTTTCCATCTGACAAGGGATTCTTATGGAGTATGATGACCGATCAGATTGAAGGACAGACAACAGCTCTGTTGGGTAATAAATCATTTCACCTTCCCTTGGGAGCAATACTGTGTCCCAACAATTGCTTTTTCTAACTTGTTTTTCTAAGCATTCTTAAGACCTGGAGCAATTGTGGTCTTGCATACGGAAACAGATGCAAGAAACACAAAATTTCCCATGTGAATAACACAACCCCAGTATCCGAGAGCAGCAAAGGAGCAGCATGCTTTTTTTAGTATAGACAACTTAATAATCCTAAGTGTTTTATTACTTCTCTGCTGAAAATGTCTGTTGTTTAAGCATCACTGTATTACTTTGCATAATTACTAAGAAACTGACAAACAGCCACTATTAAAGGCAGTAAGTCAGTAATATTTTCAACTACTTGGAATGGGCTTTTTTTAGTACTGTAAATATTAGAGTGTAGCAGAAATAATTAGAATTATCTAGATCAACTGAAATCTATTTCAGCTTTAGAGAAGACAGCTTTTTAAAGCAACTAGTACAAAGACTGTTTTGATCATGCACATATTTTAATTTTCTGTTATTTTCATTGATTAAAGTTTATTACTTTTTAAGTTATTTAATGAGGAGATTCAAGTCTGGTCTAACTATGAAGTAGCTGATCTTAGAACTAGTCTTTTATTATTTAATATTTCTAGTTACTGTGTGTCTTTACTCTGCAGTTAAAATATAAATGTTGATTTTTCACTTTTTAAAAAAATCGTAACTCTTAAGATCCCTTATTTGTAACCTACAGTGTAAATGCATCCCAAGATTATTCTGCATATCATAAACACATAGGAATAAATATATTTTGCCTTTACATATTAAAAAAAATCCACAGAAGTTCCTTATTGACTCCTGCAATGCCCTTGCCCTGAAGCAATCCAGACCAGAATCTATTCCTTGCTGAAAGAAACCTATCCCTTTTAAAAATTCATTTAACGACTTGTGCCAAACTCATAAATTAACAGAAAAAGTTGTCTGAGCATGGGTATGTGATCAAACTGTGGATTTCATCTGGCTTCCAGGCCACAGGCTTCTTTCTTTTGCCCTAGCCCTCTCAAATCATATACAGTTTTTCCTCAAGAGATAGATTTATTTTAAAACAGGATTTACTTATCTCCTACACTAGAAAATACACTGGTTTTGTTCAAGTTATCATACAAATGCAATATAGTTGCATCACTCAAATCCATTGCAGTCCAAAAATAGAATTGTTGAAACCTTTCACAGAGATTTTAATATTTCTGTCCCCTCTTTGCAAATGGGAAACCAACGCAGGAAGCAGTGCCCTGCCCTGCTCAGATGGTTTGGCAACACAAGGACGAAGAACTTGCCCAGTTAGACTACAGACATTCCGAGGACAGATGTATCCTCACAACCACTACAGCTACAACCACTACAACTCCTCCAGAGCCAACAGGCAGCGCTGCCTGGACCCAAGAGGGCAGCTCAGTGCTTGAGCCTCACCAGGCTAACACACTCCTTGTGAACCTTCCCTCCACAACATCCTGGAAAATTCATATTTCTTTTGCCCTGGAGGGAAGGGAATATTTTACCCAGGGAGCTCTGTGCTTTCACCTGAAATAATAAATGTGGCCATTTTAGAAATACAAGAAGGATCCCTTCAGTGACTTGTTGCAGCACTTTAATCTCATCTTGATTACCTATGAAGCCAATAAACTCAAATGCTGAAATTTCAATAAAACTGGATGTTTCAATTTTTGAAACCAAATTCAGAATTTTCACAAGCTTTTTGTATTAACTATTCCTTTAATGAGTGTAGGCACTGTAGTATGACATCAGTGTAGCAGGACAGCTCCAGCAGTAACTCCTGAAAGGTGCCTCTCATGTCTCTGACATGCTGAATTCATGATAAAACACCTCATGGAAGAAAACAAGAAAAAAACTCAGGGAATATTATTTGAAGTGAAAAACTCTACCCTCCTGGTGCACTCCTCTCTGCTTTGGTGAGCTGCACGTTGGAGATTCCCTGACTCAGAGAACATCAGTCTCTATTTGCCTTTTCCTTCTGCTAATTCATCACTAACATCTACAGTGATAGGTCATATAGTTTAACTACAAGTTTGCTAAAGAGAGAGTTTTAATCAAATTAAAACCTCCACCCTAATTTCCTTTGATGTCCCTAAACCCAGACATTTTATGAGAAAATACCATGGACAATCTTTCCCTACTGCACTTCTCCATGCCATTCCCTGTTCACTGAAATTGGAAAAAAATTGAACTACAGACCACTTGTCTGAAGTCAACAGATGACAGCCTCACATTTCAGAAACCAGTATAAACACTCAGTATTTTATTTTTTTATCATTGTTTATTATTTTCAGTGTATGCAATATGTTCTCAACTACTTATTTCCATGACAACTGAAGATATGGGCACATGTCAAGTGTACAAAGTAATGTAATACAATAAAGGTCTTGGTTTCATGAATTATGAAACTCTTAACATGGTGCTTTAGGTCTTATGTGGGCAGTGAATGTGGAAAAGCAGAGAAATAAACTGTTTTACATCTTGTAATCGTGTGCCTTTCTGAAAAGGGAAAAAGGGAACACAATTCAATAGTAACACGTAAGCCCTGGTTACTCTCAAAGTTTTTCCTTAGTCTTTTTCCTGTTGTTGCTATTCTCAGCGGAACCTGAGCAGCTGGAGTAGCACTAGGGAAAAGCTCAGTGCCAGCCCACACCCTGCTGAGACAGCCAGAGGGAAGTGTGTGTGACCAGCCTTGGAGGCCAATTTGGAAAACCCTGCAGCGTGTGGAGAGCTCCGTATTTCCCCCGCACACAGCCGGGCCTGCGGCTCGCGGTGCTGGCGCTGCAGTGACTGCGTCTTGTGGGTTTGGGTAAACACAGCTCACCAAACACACTGAGACAGCAGCGCAATAAAGAAGCAGCAATGCAAAACCCCTCCATGTTCTCTTGCAATAGTTCATAAATGGCCCAAAACGCAAAGGCTAGATCACCTTTCTGAAATTTCTGAGGAAGACTGAGAAGTAATTACTATAACCTCCGAAAAATTATTTCATTACAAGCTTATAAAAGTAATTAATGTAGTTCTAAATTGAAAGGTGACATCACAGCAGAGAATAAAATGGCCAAGGAATGCTTTCTCTATTGTTTCAAAGACTGAAGATAAAAACCAGTACTAAAATTTTGTTTACATTATACTGCCCATTGTTACATATTTAAGGGTGCATAAGACATGAATAAGAAATTTTAAATCATTCATAACTCACTCCAAATATCAAATTCACACAGATCCATCATCTTTGATGGATTCAACTGTTTACATTGCCATATACAGAAGCAGTCTTAAAAGTTGTTTCTTTTTCGGGTTCAACTCTTTTCATCATTATGTAGTTGAGTGTTTTTAAGAAAGACAAAAAAGCCTCCCTATGTGAAGGTAGACCTTAATAGCCACACCTCTAGCTACAGAATTGAGAAATGCAGAAATTGTTATTCATACATTTTGAACTGAAGATTCTGTAAAGCAGGTGATACATTATTTTCCATTGTGTATCTCTCCTGTGTGCTGTTTGACCTAAAAAAGGGAATCTCTCCCAGGGCTATAAATAATGCATCATAGTCATTAAATATTGATCTGTCTTACACCATTGACAGCTGCGCAATTAGGCTTGCTTCTTAAAAATAGCTTCTTGTACATTGCTCATAATAGGACAGCGTTTACATATTCTCTTTGGAAACTACAGTGGTTAAATTTAAAGGTGATGTGTGTTTGTAGGGCTGCTTGCTATGAACAGAACTTGTTCATTACCGTCTCATAAATCAGTAACTGTTGCTATAAATATCCTGTCCTGGACACAATTCTGCATTCTTTACTCATGTATCTATATTTGTCTAACACATAACTGTATTTAGGCTTGCAGAACCTGAATTTCAGTAAGAAGAAACCTGGCACTACAGGACAATGCTATAGGATAGCTTCAATCTTAGATTAAGTGAATTTCAAGTGCCTTATCTACTCCAATGACACAAATGCTGATAGCACTAGCATTAGTACACAATGGAAATGACAGAATAGTCTTTTAAGTCTATAATACAAGGGAGAACTGAGTTGCCACAGTTTTAAAAATCATAGCTATTTCTGACTTCTTGAAAATAAAATTAATATTGATATGGGTATGATTCAATGGTGAATTACTTTAGCTTATCCTGTCAAAATTGTTTCAATTCAGCATAGTTATGTAGATGCAAGTGAAGAGAAGCATTGTGATAAATCAGGCTGAAGACTTCAGACATTCTAAGAGAAATTTGCACTCAAGGTGATGTTTTCTTTGTCTTACTTGCAAATGCCCATGGAAAGTATAGTTTTTCTTTCTTTATCTAGAGGTATGGTATCAGAAACCTACGTATCACAGTAATGCAGCACATATCAGAAAACCTAAAAATATTACGCAGTTTGTATGAATTTAACAGCATATTTAATTTAAATATTTTTTGGGAAGCCATCATAACCTAAACCTAAAACTTAAAAAAAAAAAAATCTAAAAATATTTAGTAGCCAATTGTACGACATGTACACCACCAATAGTGCTTTGCACTTTTTTCCAGATAAACATCTGGAGAAAGGTATTTAATTTCTTTAGGGTTTCTTATTAAGGTGGGGTTTTCTTCATTAATTCTTAGATGGGATTACAAGAAACAGAAATAAATGTTATTTATTTTACAGAACCTGGTCACAGAGATTATGCTTAATTCTTAAAAAGATACCAGGTATATTTGTGAATTTATATGTTTGTGAATTCATCCACTAACAGTAAGAAATTACTGATGAAATTTCAAGTAAAAAAATCAACTTTTAACTAGTTTTGCTAGGCTTTCTATAATGCAATAAAATAGTTCACTGGTAAAAGCCAGAGGAAAAATAAACTTCAAGTACACTTGCAATTTTTCACTTTTTATCAGAATATTCTTGAGATCCTAAGCAAACAAAAATTAATGGAAAACATTTTATGAAGACTATAAAAAGTAAGATTACAAAGAGGGAAAGAAAAAGCTTGTTCTACAAGAGTATGTAATTATTTCCAAGCTACTGGGGTCCAGTTACAGTATGTTTGGGGTAATATGTTGAGAAGCTGTCAGCTCAAATGCATTGTCACTCCGAAGCCATTAATTACTGCTGGGTGTTGTGTCAGTCAGGAGCCAAGAGTGAGCTCCTGGATTACTCTCATTTAGATGTTTCTGTCGTGTGTGTGTCCCTGCTCTGACTGAAGCAGGACATTGGGTAAATCGTAACAGACGCTTGCTCTGACACCTACCAATAAATCACCGCAGAGAGAGGGGGCAGTTCTAGCCCCAAACACCCCCAGAGGGAGGGGATGGTTTATTAGCCAGTCACGTCTAGAAGATGACCCTAATATAACAAAGGGCTTATACAAAATATAACAATATAACAAACAGAGAAAAGAGCAGTGATTTCAGGGTAGGATGCCTCGGGAGACCTCAGCAGGGAGACAGGCTGCGAGCAGGGAGATGGGAGTAATTTCATCCCACAGATGGATGGCCCTCTCTGGGGATGAGCTCTGTGTCACAGGCCCACAAGACATGCTGGTTCTTTCTGGGTTTTTGTTCTTTTGCTTTGTTTACATCCAGTGGTGTAAAAGCATTAACAAAGACTACGTGACACCCATTTTGTCAGGAATTAAAAGTGAGACAACTGGATATAGAAAAGTGGATTTTTTTCTGACAAAATAGCTTAACTTACTTTAAGCATAGTTTGGTTATATTTCTTATTTTCTCATCTATGTTCTTTATAAGAAATATGTCTTTTGGAGTTGTTAATGAATAAATGCTTTTCATTTCCTTTTACCTTATTATTAGCCATTAAATGGATAGTTGCATGCCTTCAAGGTAAATGGATAATGAAAAGACATTTCTTACTTGGAGACTGGTCTATCTATTAATGAAGTCACCTGGAAAAACAAGTAGAATAGCTTCTCATCACACAAGCATCTGAGTCCAAAGAGTAACATACCAGGCTGTTATTTCAACTACATTGGCTGTGAAGGAGAGTTGTCTTTCAATGGCTGACAGCAATCAAGTAGGGTCCTCTTGTACATACAAAGATACTGGTGGAATCCTGAGAGCCACAGACACTATATTACAGGTGCTTATTCTAAGGTATATGGAAATACAAAAACAGAAGAGAAAATTCATGGTCCTTTATCCCTTTCTTTCCTCTCTCTCAGCACAGTGTTTACCTCTTTTTGCCAAACACTGAATACAACTTATTGCACACACAAAAGTATTTTCTGTAGTGTTGGAATGATCTTCAAACATGCTGATTCTAGCAATAATTCAGTAATCTCATCTTCAGCATACACAAGTGTGGGTAACCATACCAGTAACTACAATGCATGGAGAATATTTTCACCAGGTATTGACAGAGTCTTAAGGCACAGCCATCATTTGGGCAATCATCTACAAACTAATTAGCTAGCAAGAGCTGCCCTTCCTCAGCCCAGACAGCTCATCAGTATCAGCTCTGTGCCAGCCAGGTTTTCCCCCTTTCACCACAACCAGCCCCGTGGTGCAGAAGGCAGGTTGCAGCCCGACAGCCAAGCATCAAAATAACCACCCAACAGCTGTTTTTCAGCCAGACACATGCCAGGGTTCCAGAGCAGGGAATGCGAGCAGTCAGGGGTCACAACAGTCCAGATCTCCTTCCCAGACCTCACTACAGTCTCTGATGCACTTTGTGTCCAGAAGACCAACAGTGATACCCACCATGAGAGCCTCCCAAACAGCCTTGAGAAGCCCTCTACCAGCATTGCCTCCTCATAGCCAAGGGAAGCATCACCAAGTTTCCCAAGTGCCTCCTCAAGCAGGAAAAGACAAGCAGGCTATCACAAAAGCAGCTCTGGAGTGCTGGCAGTGATGAAAGATCAAGGTCACTGTTCCCTCCACTTTCTAGCCCATGGCAAGGCAGGATTCAGTGAGAACATGTAATTATTGGTCCCTAGCAATGCTACCCTCAGAACACATCACCTTCACATTCAGCCCAGGGCAGTTGCAGGAGTTAGAAGATTCCTCACCTTCCCATCCAGCCTCTGAGCCTGTGCACAATCTGGATAGCGAATGTTCCGCTTTTTTAGTAAACACCTGGCAGCTTCCGCGCTATAAGCACGTAAAGTCTCAGGTTCCTCTCTTTTTCTCTAGTCTCTCCCTCATCTCCTATGTGATCTGACTTCCCTGTGATGGTTGCTGCTGAGGAGGCCACCAAACCCACACTGACATGAAGTTCCAGTAGCTGGTGCTGGGACAATGGGACTTTGCTGCTGTGCACCCACCACTGCAGCTCTTTGTCCTTTGAAAGAAATTTTCCACTTTCCCTGCTTAACAGCCCAACACGTAATATATCCTTTGTAAATCATTGTTAAGATTTTCTGCTTATGATGTAAAACTTCTCTCAGATAATCTAGACAAATATTATTTTACTGTTATATTCTCAGAAATAAGTGTCTTAAAAACTTAAATCTTACCTTGAATTTATCAACTTCTGCCTTTGAACATGTTGCATGATAAGACAACACCTGTTCCAGAACAAAAGATAAAAAACATTTTTGTACACTTGACAAGTAGCAATATCAGGGCTCTGTACTGCAGCCTAATCAATTATGTTTAAAGCAAATTTAATTAGCATTTGTGTGATAATTCAGTTCTAACTGACAGCACATAATAGCTAATTGCAGGTTATCAGGCATACATTTGGCATTTATATTGCAGGGACTTTTATAGGGAATAATGGACAGTAAGTAATTTAATATTATAAGGATTCCTACATTATTCTCCTGGAGTTCTACAATCAAAAGAGAAAGAATGTAATTGAACAATAACAGCAGATTTACAGACTTTTACTAACACCTTTAGCTATACTGAAAAGCTTGAATGCCTACACTAGTGGCACATCACTGCATTCAAATATCAGCACCTCTGTGTTATGTCTGACAATCTCTTCAATATCATTCTGGAGATGGCAGCATCAAATAAAATGCACAAAGTACTGCACATCTCCTCTTGTTACCTATTAGTATGGACCCGTTTGCATGTAGTACATTCTGTCCTTGTGGGCTGATACTGACATTGAAGGAGCACTGCAGAAGGTGCAAGAGCCACCCTGTGCTCTGGACCCACCATGGTCTGGCTGTGTATGGGACGAGGTGCTGGTCCATGAGGGAAATGCCAGAGTCAGAGCACTCCCAGCAAGGACAGGCCCTCCTCCCCACACAGCAACACCCGACCTGCTGATGTGCTCAAGCTTGGATACAGGCTTCTCATTTTGAAATAGTTTTCATCTATGAATGTCTCTGTTATTCATACAAATACCTAAACAGTATCTCATGGGGCTTTGACTTGCAATACCTCGTGGCAGTAAGTCCCAAGGCATATTTACTCTTATCAGTTTTAGAGATGCCACCTTTTACAGCAACAGGAATTAATTCCTGCACTATAAAAGAATAAATAGCAAACATACTCATTTGTTCTGTACCCCATTTTACTTTGTATAATTATACATCCTGTCCTTTCTCAAATAGTATCTATTTTTCTGTTCAACCATACTGCAACTTCTCTCAGAGATTGGTAAGATTAGTCAAATTACATCTGCCAAAACAGATTACACTTAATACCAAAATTCACATCAAGCTTCTCCTTGATCTGTGTTCATTATATTCTTCTAGACCTTTAAAGTCTTCCTTAATATTTATCAGTCTAGTCTCTTAATCATTTGCAAATGTTGTGTCCTAAATATAAAAAAAGTATTTAGCCTGGCTTTGAATCATATCAACCTTTCCTGATCATTTGTGTGTTTTGCTCTTCTATTTATTAGCCAATCTTACCTGAATACTATATGAAAACCTGGATCAGTACATCTGGATGAGAATTTTATTATGATATATAACATCTTGATCTATTTTACATCTAATATCCATGTAATTTTAAGTGCCATTCATTGCCATTATAGCTAAATATATAAATACTAATAAAGTATTCTCTTAATAAAAAATGGATTCACAGTCCTTCATCTTATACCATTCTATTGTTCAGTACTTTTCTCCTGCATTTTCCATCACTTCAAGCAAATATCAAGAACTGTTGCCCACTTAAAGAAAGAATTACTCTTCATTGAAGAATAGTGGCTATTTATCAAACCTATACTTTGCATGTAAGCTATATGGTTATTAGTCTTTTTTTAGATCAAGGAAAGAAGCTGTATTTTAAACAAAAAAATTTTAATTTTCTTTTATTTCAGTAGCAAATAACAAACTTCTATGTTAAGTTTCATCCCTATGTATCAGTGTGTGACATCTAGCACTACTTGTTTTTCCTGCCAGGAGAAGCATTCATTCTGAGGTGTCATATTGCACAAATATCTGGGACATATGAGGACTTACTCCAATTCACCACTACGACATGGAAAGTATAAGGGATCTTGCAGGAGGCCTGAAAAGGTAAGCTTTTAACTTTTCTCCTAAATATATACAAATAATTTCCTCCTAAATAAATACAAATAATAAATAAAGTCGCTTATGCTTAGAATTTCTAACACCAACAGTCTTACTGACTTTGGAAAGCCTTAATATGCCTGTGTGCATCCCAGGATACAACCCCACTATGCAGATTAATATCTCCAATCCTAAAGCAAAGAACAAAAAGCTTCTTTATAGCAATTCAGTTGGGTTTGACTTTTGTTTTAATAGAAAGAATTTTATATCTCATTCAGGCCAATGTTATTTTTGTAGTTCTTACTGTAATGGTGAGTACTGGATAAACTCAAAGGAGCTACACAGGTAAAAGGTGCACACATCAGGGATAGCTAGATCATTTTCTTTTATCACATGTGAAGTTTAAAACAATACCAAAATCTTAGTGATGTTACCTTCTCATCAGAGAAATGTTTTAAGATTAATCAGTCTTGCATAATTGCTTTTTGAGAGATCTGAAATTTCATTCAAACTGTTCTTAATTATTGTTGTAGTAGGAATAACGTAAATGTGTAAAAGCTATCCTCAAAACCCCAGGCTTTTTTCTCACCAAGATTACTTTCAATATGATAATGTTTAATATGTGAAATATATGATAGACAGCAGTGCTATGTTGTTGAATCTGGTTAGAGAAGTTTAAATAATCATAGTTTTTTAAAATATAGTGGGCTCTTTTACACGTGACACTTAGGAGCAAGAAAGGGTTTCATGAAGATGTACACATACGTCAAGAGCCACAGACTGTTTTGCCCAGGATTTCTTCACTTGGTCATACATAATTGTGTTGTTGATACCAAGGCCACAAAAAATGACAAAAGCCTAAAATTTAAAAAGAGAAAAAAGAAAAGAAAGTTAATTATGAATCAATTATAATGCAAACACAAAGATGAATACTGTGTTAATTATTAAAAGAAATTGCATGAAAATATTAGGAATAATCATATTTAAACAAGTTATTTTAGGAATGCAGGTGAGTCACTGGCCTCCAGCTGAGAGAGTAGATGCCAGAAACTTGTTTTAATTAGGATGCCCCCTTCCAAGTGGGGATTTCTGAGAATTAATGTCAAGCCACAAATATAGACAAGATATTCTCCCCCCTCCCTGGAGTGGACTGAAGCAGATTACTCAGAAATACCAAATCCTACTGAAAAAGTGTGCTAATGCTGAACTGAATGCCTCTTACTTCAAACAGTCGCTGGTCAGCATCGTCAAAGGATTTCCCATCAAGTCTGTTCAACACTTGAGCTACCCCTTTAGAAAGAGTTAATATGAGTTATAATCTTCATTCATTAATTCACAATGCAGATTGTTTTATTCATTGGTAAAATGCAAAACACATATTTCAAACTGAAAAGCAAAATGCAAATATTTATTCTGAAAATCATTAAACAGACACAGACATGCAATAGTTTGATTGTTTTGATACCAGTACTTCCAGCTGTTATTCCTTACTCTCTAAGTATAATACTGCAAATCTAAAAGTTACTCACAATGTTTTTCACAAAAGGTTAAAGATCTATTTGAGAAAGAACTTGATCAGTTTGCTAACAGCAATCACGTAACTTGTCCTAAAAATTTGGAGTTACCAATATAATTTGCTGAATCAGTACCTTCATTCCTAAAATCTTAGTTGGTTTAGCATCTCCTGGGTATATAAACCCTTTTTTATTGATGCTTGGTTCATTAATTTACTGAACCAATGAAAAAATGCATTTTCTGAACTAATAGTGATTTCTACTGCAACAAACATTTCCGTTTCATTTAGCTACAATAAGCCCTTAGAAAAATAGTCTAAGAGTAATCAGCTGTCAAGAGTTCAGATTATTTCTGCTTCTTTAAGATAACGCACACTTCATAACGAACAACAAGCCATGTTTTTAGAAGACTCAATTCCCACATCATCTCTGCTAAAGAAGCTCAAAGATCCTGCATGACACCAAATGCCTTCAGCAATGCACTACTCATCTCAGCTCTCCCTGACAGCCACAGCACACAGGGATCTAACTCTTGTCCTGACTGTATAAATTGCTATTGCTTTGACATCACTTCTTCTGTGGGAAGTTAGCAGAGGAATCTGGCACTGTTATCTACAAACACTCCTTTTTGTGCCAAAAGCAGGTAATAACACAGGGCCAGCTGCTGGTGTAGCATAGCTGTGCAGCATCCTATCAGAGATCCCATAAAACTCTGTCACATCCGGATCCAGCCACCACCACTGCAACAGGCAACTCTGAGCACTGCCACAGCCCCTGCAGCAAGTTGTCCCTGACTGCATCTATGGTTTTATCATCAGAGGGAAATGACCACCCCGCCTGACTGCAGAAACTGTTGCCCATGTACTCAAGAGGGAGACCCAAGAAAACCATCAGTGCATATAAAACATTTTTTACTAATATGGTTAGAATTTCATTCCGTTTTCATCTCATGAAAGTTCAATACAATATATAACTTAACAATGACACAACTGGAAAGCTGAAAAAGTCCATACAGTATCCAAGTCAAAACATCCCTTCTTGGATACTTAGCATGCATCCTAGGTACCCTAACTTCTTAACAATATTCAGCTGGGAAAAAGAAGAAAGAGGAACATAGAATTAAAAAGACACAACTAAATTTACATGAGCACAAAAATTATGCAGCCATGAGGAAGGTCTTACCAATTATTTGGTGGGTGCTGTTCCATATAGGGACACACAGAACAGATCTTATGTGAAAGCCAGAAATTTGGTCAGCCTAAAATGTAGAAAAGAGAGCTTCCATTAGTGGTACTATTTGCAGCCTTTTAAATCATAGTAATAGAAATGTCAAGGAGTAAGTTTACATTTATAAATGTCATTGCATACAAATCAGCTCTCAGAAAAAAATCTGCTGCAACTTCATTCATGGTAACCAAAAGTCGTAAGGATTATTCTAAAAATTGCCAAAGAAAACACAAACATTGGCATCTTTGCCACACAAAGCCTACACTACTTGACTCTGATTTGGCACTAAAGGCAAAGTGCAATTGAAGCAATGTCCAGATAAATTCTGGATTACTTACACTGGTGGATTACTAAAGATAACTTTCACTGAACAAGTTTGCCTTAGAAATACTCTTCCCAGTCGTCAAACTGCAACTGGACTTAGCAAGGCAGCTGTAAAGGAGGCTTACAGGAAATACACATTTTCAGAAGAAAGGTGAGAGTAAGTAGGGAATTGTGCAGAAGTACAAGTTAGTAAGAAACTTAAGGATGGAGCCAAACCCTAGATTTGAGATAACTGGTCCTTTTGTTCTGATGACAATTTACTGCCTCATTTATTGTTTTCTATCTAATACAGTATACAACTTCACAATTTACTTTAAGTGTCACTGATTCTCTCTTTTCTATAATTAATAAGCTTTTTTCTTTAGTAATACTGAGCAAAATCTGATGAACAGAAAACATTTTTTCAGAAGAGATTTGAGTGAGAGAGTGGTATGAGTCCACTCACAGAAGATCAGGAGAAATTCTCTTATTAAAACTGCCACTGCTACAGGCAATTTGTAATAAAAACTAAAAGAGCAGCAATAATTCATATATGAGAAGCAGGATAGGATCACTGATCTCCTAGCTAACAAAGGATATAACTCAGGTTTTAGTTAGATTACTACTTATTTATACATATTCAGAACTCATCACTGAAATTGGTGTGGAGTGCCACCTAAAACCCAGGGGAGTGGGGGAATAATTGATTCAGACGTAGGTCTTCAAATGAACTGCAAAATACTTTTGCATTAAATTCTTGGTGAATGAGTTGAAAATAGAGCATCAAAATTTGCAAATGAGAAGTAGTGTTCTGAGAAAAAAATGAGACAATTTTGAATAGAAGCAGAGAACAGAACATCTATTCATAACAAATGTATGTTTGACTCTATCTCAGTAATAAAGGACACTTTGTTCCTCTTACTACTCTTGACTGTAGAAATAATTGAGTAGAAAAACTGAATTTAAGAATTAAATTTTCATAGGAAGCCATCAAAAGAAAATAATTATTGCCCTTTGTATCATTTTCTTTTTCTCTATATAAATTGGGCAGTGCGTCCAAATTGGAAAGGACTAACTGTGAAACAAATAAGAGATAGCTGAATTATTCAGGACATGACATAATACAAGTACAATTGCAAACATCAAGGACTGGCATGCTTTATGTTAGCATATCTAAAGACCCCAGGCATTAATTGTGCTTCTTGCAATTCTGAACAGATTACAATCAATGCAGTTTTCTTACATACTTTTGCAGCAGGCCCCTTTTATTTTTCTTCTTTCAAAAAATTCTGCTGGTTTGAGAGATAATCCCTTTGATGACACATGGACTAAAACTGAAACCAAGCAAACTCTCAATATGAAACACTTCCAAGCACACTTACTGTAGTAATATATTTTAGGAAGCTTTCTGACCAAGGCTGTCCTCTGATTAATGTGCTGTCCAACTGCTGACCAAGTCCTCCACAGTAATGGTGGATTAGAATTCAGTAAAGATTTTGTCCTATATGCCTCTAACATTTATTCAGATGTTAAGTGTACTTACATTTTTATCTGTAGCTACAGCATTCCAACTGAGGCTGGAATGAATGCCTTAAGATACACAAACAACTTTTATTGGGAGCGATATGTATCTTGAAGAAGTACCCAATCCAGTGTGTGTTTGAGCAAATTAAACAGTTGGTTGGCTAAGTTAGATCACAAACAATATTTGTCTGTCTGGATACCAGCTCTGTTTACACTCTGTGTGTGTAGAGCACCAGTCACCCCAACAGCTAACAATGCTGGTGCTGCTAACACTGAACACCAACAAATTTTCAGCAATAAAAGTCAGTTTGCATAAATATCAAGGTAATTGGTAGAGGAAGTTATCACTTATAAATAGAAGGAAAAGGAATCACGGACAAAGTAACTGGTTAAAGTCATACACTAATTCAGTGATCTGTGCTCACTGTATAAAGCCATGTCAACAACAGGAGACCAGAAGGACAACTTACTGGATAGAAAAAATAATTCAAAATAAATATTCACATGTTTCACAGCCACTTGGATATAATGATAAATTTTTTATCTTGGTTGCGGTGCCCAAAAAATATTATAGAAATACATTTGTAAAAATCTCTCACCTCAGCATCAAAGCGAGGATCCTGATAGGCATCACTGATGTTCA
Source organism: Orthonyx spaldingii (assembly GCA_013397795.1). NCBI lineage: Eukaryota > Metazoa > Chordata > Aves > Passeriformes > Orthonychidae > Orthonyx > Orthonyx spaldingii. The sequence goes on from VZTJ01000889.1 coordinate 2,311,421, forward strand.
CTGGGAGACCTGTGGAAGCGACGAGTTCAGCAATGCTATTATTTATTAGCCAGTCAGAATAAGATGATGATTTTTCCACGTTGTCTTTGAAACTATCAAAATGCAGGGCAAGGGAAGAAAAGAATACAGTCAACGTCAATTGCAAGTCCAGCATGTCATACATGCAACATTAATAGGAAAAGCAGAACCATTCACAATTATTAATGGCTACCAAAAATTAACTATGGAATAACAATTTGGTATTATTGAAACGGTAATTCAAAAATCCTCTCCCTTACATAACTCTTTCTATTGAAAATAGCATTGGTGTCTCAGTAAATAAAATATTTGATAAACTTTACTGATGAATCAACAGTGGATTACGTTCTAAGTTTCTATAGGATACAGGCCTGTTCATGAAAAGCAACCAGTTCTAAATATTTTCTGTAGAGCTACCTGAAAATATATACTTTTAAGATTTTTAAAATTAATCTAATAATCTGGGATATTTTGAATTCTTATTTTCAATAATTTTCCTGTCAAAATCACATTTTTATTTTTTTTTTACTTTTGGCATCTGGTTTCTGAAATGCCAGATCTGAATGGCTGAAGAAGGGATCATTAAATAAGTCTTAAATCAATACTGCAAGTATGTTACAGCAGGTGGATCCAAGTAGTCACACAAGATGTGAAAGTTTCCTTTTTTTTTTAACCTGGTTGACCTTCTGCCGCAATTACTGAGGGGCTAGAGAGCTATCACTGAATGAACATATGACACTAGAATTATGGGCTCAACTCACCACACTCCACTGCAACTTCTCCAGAAAACTCAGTGTCTACACAGACCTTAAACTCCTCACACCTCACCTAATCAGCAGGAAAGTTCTCATTGACTTGTTTCAGGCAGGTTCTTGACATTGGCAAAGTCTGGTTACTCAAGTGTGAACAAAAAAAAAAGCATGTTGTCTTAGTTTTGAGAAGAAAACTAATAAATGTTCAACACCTGAGAAACATTACTTAGAAAAAAGTTATTAAGAAGCGATGGAAAAGACTACAGTAGAGCTTGAAGCTTTGAAGTAATGCTCATGAATGAAAGCAGAATGCACAGTAAAATCCTTGAAAGACTCAATCACAGTGAAAGGATTGATTTTTTGTCGACTGCATTGATTTTCTGGAGACTCGTTCAACTATGTCACTCATCTGAAAGAAAAGTTAATATCTCAAAAGACTATAAATAAAAATAATAATGATTTACAGAAATCTAAAGGAATCAACTTTCATTTGAGGTAAGAGTTTTGAGTGCCTGTAATAAATGTAGTATGTATACTTTGACAGAGACCTTTACATAAATATAACAGGTTTTGAGCTAAGTAAAAACATTTATAATTTAAAATTTAATTCATAATTTAATTTATTTCAAATACTTCAGAAGCAAAAAATCTTTAAGGATAAGGACCTAATTTCAAATGCATAGTTCCCAGTTCATGACTTCTCTGAATGGTATTATCATTATCATATAAGACACAAATGTGGACTGCATCATGGGCATCAAGCATTTTAAGGAGCAAATGAATTCAAGTAAAAGAAGCAAGATAAAATTCATGAAGAAGTTTTAAAAGTAGGTTCTGTAATGTTCTCTCCATTCCTAACAAGTGCTCTACACCCACATTGTAGAAGACAGGGGCATCATCCCAGGAACAGTGGTGGTAAAACAGTTGAGGGACCTCAGCACTTCCTCTGTACCAACCCAGGTGGGAAGGAGCACAGATATTTTTGCCCACACAGCTCATACTCTGGCCCCTACCACAGTGACCTGGCCACTACCACTGGTACTCAGGTTAGAGAACTGTCATCTCAGCTACCTGCTACAATGTAACCTCATCTGCCAAAACCACCGCTTCTGTGAAGGAAAGACACAGTCCCCAGCGCATTCCCTCAGGCTCATCTTCATCTAGATCATAGCAGAACTGAATCCTCAAGGATTCTAAGATTTATGTAATATTTTTTCAAAGGGAGAGAAAATTTAGGGGACTTGGCAAACTTGTATTTCAAGAACAAAATTGCTGGCAAAAACAAGAGCATCAGTGTGCCAGTATGGATAACAAACAAACTTGATCATGGCGTGTGATGAAAAATTTCCAACTGAACAGATAAATGCAAGTGTGGCCTTGCAAGGTATTTCTTTACAACCAACAGCAAAGGAAATAGATATGAGTGTTTATTATGATGTTTAGGGATTAAACAGGTGAACTGCTATCAGGCAGATATAAGGAGGGCAAAAGAGAAGCCAACTTCTTCTAAAACTGTGTGAGAAAGAATATTAGGGCATGAAAGTCATGTTATCTTAGGAGCTTCTTTCTCATTTAGATAAAACGTATGAGAAATGTTCTCAGCCTAAAACTTCTTTGGATTTCAACTAAAGTTTCAAATAAATAATATTTTTTTAACTGCTGTAATGATGAAGAAACTCATCTTGCCATTTTTTTTCCCACATGAAAAGTCTCATGACTTTACATCAGTTACAGCTGCAGAATGTAGAATGAAAAGGGCAAAACTCACTAGAAAAATGCTCAAATGTCAAGGCCTCGCGGCATTGTTCCGTATCCTAAATAACCTTTATTTTTCCACAATAGTGCCAACAACTCAAGCTGTGCCTGTGCTAGATCCAAATGTGACATCATATCTGCCAGTCTAACCTTGGTCTTTGTAAAACCAACTTCACACTCCACAGGAAAAAAAAAAGAAAAAGCAGTACATCTTTTTATCCAAATGCACAGAAATCTACCTTTATGAATCTTACAAACACTAGCTACCAGGTTGCATGTGTTTATTCATATCTTGGACTAAAGTTACAACAATCTTGACTTGACTGCATGCAGAGCAGGCTACTACAAACTGCTTTGTGGCAACATGCTAATATAACTATGGTAACAAGAAATGAGCCAGCTTGGGTATCTTGACACCACTCTACATTGTTTTGATTAATCTGGCTACAGATCAAGTTGGAGAAAAACAGGAATAACAACCACATCCCTTGATTCATACTCCTGTTCCTGAATAAAAGAAATGTATTTTCACCCTCTAGGAAAGACCAACTGCTACTCTGAAACTCTTAGTCAAAAGCAGTAACTTGTGCTTCCCAGATTAATCAACAGATGATTTATTCATATTTAAATTTCTATTTTTCATTGCTTGTTTTCCATTTGCTTCACCATTCCCATCCCAGGACATGGAAGAGAGAGAGCTTCTACCCATATTTCTCTGTGGCCCTGGACTTTGCTGTCACCTTGCACATCTTAGAAATTTTCTAACACTACCCATTCTCTAATGCTGCAAAAACAATCCATGAAAAGGTTTATCATTAGAACAGCCATTTGATATGGAAAATTCTCCTTCAGATTCAGTATTAATTAATTTGTATAAAATCTGTATGATAAACACTGAGCCCTGAAAGATGAAGAAATGTTCTCACAATAGCCCTGAATCCTCATCCTCTCACATTTCATATATAGGCCATTTTATGTTAACTGCTACCAGTGGTGTAAACTTGTAGGGATTGGTATAATAATCCCACATGAACAAAAAGCTTTCCTTTACTACTTAAAATTGGCCCTTTATAAATGTTTAAATACAGATCATACCAAGCAAAGCATATGCTTCCATTTTGACTGGGCTCCCAAACAGGATTTAGTAACAGAAACACAGTTTCTAGGAAATTCATATGCTCTGAGGTTTCTAGGCTTTCCAATTTGACAAGAGCAGAAATAAAATTTTACAGGAAACCTCTCAACACAACTGTACAGAGACATTTTGTAAGAGATCAACAATCTAAAACAATTTTGTAATTTTTACTGCAATATTAATCATGCCAAACAACATCTGCATGTTATCGATGAGTTCAACTATAAAAAGTCAGTTTTTTCCTGGTTCCTTACCTGAAACAGTGATACAATATTAGTGCATATATACACACAGAAACATACATCTATAAATAAATACATCACGTATATTTATTCAAGCAAGTCTCCATTTGAAGCAAGCAGGAGTCTTGTCTGAGGAAAAAACATAACTCACACTCTTCAATCAAATCTACACAAAGTTCCATAAGAAAATTAAATCTTGACCAAGCAAACTTTAAAATGATGTGAAAAATGAAGTTATCCATAACCACAGGAGACATGAGCACTAACCTGTTGTCAGTATCAGCACTGCACTTTGGAGATAACAACTCAAAGGATTTTGTAAATTTCACCACCTGTCACAAAAGAAGTAACTTAAGATAGTTATTAAGATGAATAAACATCTAAGAAAACACTAACCTAAGGTTCCTACATTTAAACTGTATTTTTACCCAATGGTCTTAGGATAAAAACACAAATCTGTATTCTCTCAGTGGAGAATTCATATTCAAAATACACACTGTGCACACTTCCCTAAAAAACAATATGAAATCAAACGATACCTTTCAATTCCTTCAGAAAACTATTTTCCACAAGAGCATACACTTTTCTTTAAAGGCTTTTGGGACATGAATTATGGAGCTTTACCCAAACTTCAGTTTTTAATACAGGAAAATAAACAGAAAGGCCACTTTGCATGACTAACTGCAACCAATCACACTTGAACATATGTGTCAGGAGCATGAAAGTGAAACACCTTAGAAGTGGCTAAAAGTGACACAGAACAGAGGCCATGTCTTTGATGTGTCCCCATCTTCACTTTGGTTCTGAATTGTAAAAGCTTTCTGCACAATGTAAAAATGGCAATATTTTAGACATGGTTTAACTCTGAGTTCCTCTAAGGAGACCTATTTTGATATATATGTGTTAACCCCCCAAAACAGGGGAAAGTCAGGAAAATAACTGGTTTGCCACTTGTAAAAATTACCAAGTGGGTGGCAAGATGCTATTTTCGTACTCCAAATTAACCTACGATTTATGACCATTTAGAAAAAGTTTAGATTTTTTGTCCATATTTCACAATTTGGTCTAGAGGAATAAGAACTCATTGCTTGTGGTTTGGGAAAAACCCCTCCAAGCTCAAAGGCAGCAATAGCACCAAGAGCAGAAAAATGAACTGCCGCCCACAACTTGATAACACAATGGACTTCTCTGTGAAAAATAAAAACCATGTTATAAACAGAGTGACATTTCATAAGACTGTATTAGAACTATATCTTGCAATTATAAAACTGGGGAGGGGGAGTGGATAGGGGAATCTAGAAAGAGAAAATAAACTAGATGCATTAAAATTCTATAGTAGAGAACATATGAGTGAAAAAAAAATCTTGATCTTGCTTTTAAGAAAGCTGGTATAATTTAGGGCATACTCCACTGGAAGTTCTTAATTTATATTAACTTAAATGAAATGTGATTCATATCTTTCCTCCAAGGTAAAGAATGGGGAATTTTTCTGCCATACAAACAAACTTATGATTCTGTCTCTGACTTGTCACACTCCAGCAACAAATAATTAACTGCAGAATCAGTGTATACAAAAATAATACCTGGGTAGGAAAAAAAAAGGATATTACAAACAATATTTTATCCTTCAACTACTTCTTGAATAAGTAGAAGGGAGGGTAGCTTATATTGAATAGTCTAAAAACACTGGAGGGAGATACCAATATAAAGGCAGCTAGTTATTTAATTACTAATAGCAATAGTCATAAAAACTGTAAACGTTTTTCAAGAGGCACTCATAGCCTATGAATATCAGAACTGCAAAGTCCCAGTGAAAGTCCCTGTCAAAACTGTGAAATCCCCCTCTTGACAAATACTCTCATACAGTTTACATCCATCTGTTCAACAGAGCTCTGCAATGAAATAATTATTCATTGGTCAAGTGGACAGGGCAAAAAACCAAAAATACTTCAGTGATGCTGAAAGTTGTGTTTCCATTTCACCTGGTCAATGTAAAAGCTTACTGCTATCACAAGAATAAGTACATGGCTATCTTGGCAGCTGCATGCACGCACCTTTTCTAATGGATTTTGTGCTACTTCAGGGAAAAATTACTAGGGCAAAATAAAAAGAGTACTTAATCTTTTTACACACAAGTTTCATAATTCAGAAACTGGATCTGGTTCGCAATATTTATTTTGCAAAGTAATAACGAAGCTTGTTAAAATGTGCAAGCATAGCCATTCCCCAAGACAGCCCTGCCAACAGCTAAAGTGAGGGGAAGGGACAAATCCCATGGAAAAGCAGCGACCAAAAGTGGCTGAGAAAACTCTTTGTGTTGCAGGTTCAGCCCTTGCTGCCTTGCTTTCTTCCACAGTAAACTGGATTTCATGAAAAACCATTAATGAGACAAACTGATTACAGTGAAGACACCTATTAGGCTGCTATAGACCCCACTGAGTTTGTTAACACAAAGGATGGTCACGTAATGACTTGATGAGTTTATTTTTAGCTGTTACTTCAGAGTCACCAGTAGCTGGATTGAAGATGTTTACAGACTAGAACAGAAATTATGTGCATCAGTTTTCTTCACTTAAACAGCAATAACAGATGCAAAATAATGAACACTATAGCAATATCAACAAAGATATATGATAATTATGTGTTTGAATGTATGCAGAAAAGGTTTGTTGTAAGGACAAGCATTAAAGATCAGATAGATGATGCAACAGTTTCTGGCTCTGAAGCTGCTTGCAAGCACCACCCATTTGATAAGTCAATAGCCTGAAAATGTTAGCAAGGTTATAAATTCCAGGTAAGTGTAAATGAAGCTACAGACAGGATTTTGCTTTTTTTCTTGTGGCTATATCATGAAAAAAAGGAACTGAGCAAATAAATATTTGATAACAAATTAGGCAATTTTTCTTTTTTAAGCAGACCACAAGAGCACCTTGCTTCTCAGCTAGGCAGTTGTAGTTGCTCTGCAGTAAGCACTAATTCCATCACACAGACAACTGAGAATCACAGTATATCAATTGGATCACACCACTGATAATTTGATCCATCAGCAACTTAAGATATCCATTAAATGCCTTCAAAAGACCATAAGGAATCATAAATGGTATCTTTTAGTTTCCTTTTGAAATAGTGACTATACTGGTTGTGGCTGGGATGGCATTCATTTCCTTCATAGTGGCCTGTAATGGTGATATGTTTAGTTCTGTGATGAAAGCAGCATTTGTAACACAGGGCTGTTTTACTGCTGAAAAGTACTTACACAGTGTCAAGGCCTTCTGTATTTCTCACTCTGCCACCCCAGTGAATAGCTTGTATAATAGGCTGGGAGGGGACACATCCAGGACAACTGATTCCAGCTAATTAAAGGGATATCCCATATTAAAATACCATATGACGTCGTGCTCAGCAGTAAAAGCTGGGGAAAGTTACCACTATATGCAAAGAAGCCCTGCTTTCCTGGAGGTGATGGATCACCTGCATTCCAATTGGAAGGATCATAGGAATTCTTTATTTTGCTTTGCCTGTTCATACAGCTTTTGCTTTACCTACTGAACTGCCTGTATCTCAACCCATAAGCTTTCACACTTTTAGCCTTCCAGCTGCCTTGCCCATGCTGCTGGGCTGTGTAGGGCTTAGCTGCCTACTGGGATTAAAACACAACAGGGGTGTTGATACAGTTGCAACCTGTACCTGACTTACATTTAGGAACAACACATCAAAAAGTACCTGCTGTCCAGTACTTACATATGATATGCAACAGCCTCACCACAGTAAGAGCAGCTACTTCACCACTCAAATATTAATGTTTGTACAGAATGTGCAACTATACTTACTGGTGATTCAATATCTTCCAGAAGTAATACTGAGCACCGCTCACACTTCAGAAGAGTCTGGGCCCGATGCATAATTTTCTTGACAATTTTCTCTAAGTCAGTCTGTTCCTCAAAGAGGTCATTCACTACTTCCAGTAAAGCCTGTATACAAGGACAGAAAACCCTTGTATGGGTTGTAGAATTAATAAATACATGGAGCATTGCAAAGGAGGCACCGTCTCTGGGATTGATTTTAATATGAGTGATCCATTGAAATCTTCATTCAAATAAATTTCTTAATGATTATGGCAACAAAATTGAAGTGGGGGTATCTGAAGAAAGAAAGAAGTATTTATTAGCTCACAACGGGGCACAATCCAACTCCTAGCAAACAATGTGAATCTTTCAAACTATTTTACTTTGTTACAAAAATGAAGCAATGGCTGTAATGCAATGCAGAACGGATTAAGTTGCTTGATTTTATATATTGAATTTGCTAAGATGTTTAAACTCCATTTTATTCTCTTGTTACCCATTTTGCATGTTCAAAGCTGGAAAGAAAAAAACCCACATCCACGCTTCTGTATTCCAACAGCAGTCGGATCCAGTCCTCACCGCTAACAACTGTCTGTAAAATACAATGCTTTAAAATGACGGGTTTTCCCTTTCATTTCATCAACTTTAAAAAAAATAGGCCATGTTCTTTCTTACCATGGGTCCAAAGAAGCTTGCTCTTTCCTTTGTTCTCATTTAGGGCACTGACACTAAAGAACTTCAATACAGGTAAGCATATAAACTGTAATGGTCTTAGCTCTTCTAACATAGTGGTCATCAGCAAAATGTTGGCCACAGTCACTGGAAGTTGCCACCATTAAGGTCTGGCTTAACAGGGAAGGCACAGTCTGGGCTTGTCCACCACTTGGTACTTGCCAACTAACTTCAACCATGGACTAGGCAAAGTTAAACACCACCAATAGGTCAGAAATACAATGATGTACAGGCCACCACACAGCTGCCCAACAGCAATGATATTTGTTACACTTTGCATGGCTGAAGCGGCAACAAGAAATAAAGAGTCTGTATCTCTAACTCGATTTACCAGAATTTACCATTTTCTGATGAAGAATGAGAATGTCCCTAATAGTTTTCTGCTGAATATCTCCCTCAGAAGATTAAACACTGACTCCTCAGAAGTCTGTATTGTTCCCTGCAGTCTGGAAATCTGCAGGAAAATGTAAGTCTCTTTGTAGTCAAACAATTATTTTATTTGATCATCAAAATACAAAAAAAACCCCCTAAACAAACAAACCAAAACAAAAACAAAAACCCCAAAGAACAACAACAAAAACCAACCAAACAAAAACTTTGGCAGACAATCTTTTTTCCCCCGAAGTCTCCTCCAAATCTCTGCCCCAAAATATAACAGTCTATTATCAAACCTGGACAGAATACAAGCTCAGATGCCTCATGAGCCTTAAATATAAAGGTCATTAGAAAGGGCTATTATTATTTTTCAAATAACAGTTTTTCCTGTAGTGGAAAGCATTAGTTTTCATACATGAAAGCACCAAAATCATGAATATAAAAATGTCAGAGCTCAATATACAGACCCAGACCACTGTAGTTACCACTACCCTGTGAAGGAAGAGTAGGTTCAACACTACCAGAGGTATTTCTACTGAAGTTTTGTACTTGTGATCCAAGCTAACAAAAATTTCCTGTCATTGCAGAAAGGATGGTAAAAAATAAGCCAACCATTATTAAAAATCCCTCAAAATTACCATTTTGTTTCTTAAAAAAAAACCAACAAAAAAGACCTCTCTGAAAAGGGAGCTTAGTGTTATTTTCATTCCAGAGCCTCCTGTCCCAATGCATGCATGGCACCAGCAATCATGAGTATGTATTCTATGCAGACACATGCTGTCAAAACCCTTCACATACAGGGGTTTTTTTCTTGCTTAATTTTATAAAGAGATAGCCACATTATTTGCACATGAACCGAATATTAAAAATTCAGGATGGCAAAGGCTTGAGATTACTGGAATTTTATGAGAGATTCAAGCTCTCATGAAGCGCCAAAGTAACACTTTCTCCTGCACCGTCTGTGCCACAAATGCAATTGTTTCAGCACTACAAAACATGGAACTGACATCAGGAAACAATAGCCACCACTACAAGTGTATTTCCCTCCCACAATCTCTGCTTGCTGCCTCAATCAAGACAGTGATCTTTTGAAAATACAATTTTTGAAATAAAACATAGTTAAAACTGTCTGCTTAGCAAACACATATGCATAGCTGGAACCTGCAGGAACAAAGGGCAGAAGTTTGATAGCAGTTCACTGCACATTTTGCACTTACCCTGCTTCTGTCATATTCCTTCCTTGAAGCTGCAAATAGCTGGGCATTGGATATGGCAATCCCACAGAAGGGGAGGTACATCTGCATCACCTAGTATGGAAAGAAACTTGCAGTCATTAAAAACAACTGCAATTGTTTATAGCAATTTCTTGCGAGGCAAGAGACCTAAACTTAGGGGACACATTGCAGGAAGGTCTCAGCTCACTCTTCAGCAGAAGACTAAACACAAACCAAAACTGTCATGGGCAAGGCACATCAGATGGCTGGAAAGAAATCAAATGTCTAGGAAAGAACAAATACAATTAAGTTCACAGGTGTCAGAAGTGAGGGTCGTCCATAATTTCTCAGTGAAACTGTGGATTCTCAACTCTATAAAATGCCTTCTGGAGAGTGATTTAAATTACCGCAGACATTACAGCGTCCCTAGAAAATGATTCTTTATTTCTCTGAACTGCTTTTTTGTTCTGAGCTCAAGAAGCAAGCTCAAGTCACATTCCTGTTGAGGAATTCTACATCTAGAGGATATAGATTTTGGAGAATACCAGCACAGTGGAACACAGCACATTGATCCTACACTATTAGTCAGAAAACTCACTGTCTTCTCAAAGAAGGTTAAAAAAAAAAAGTCTGAGGAGCATGCTTGAAAACCTGGGCCTTAATGCATCATCATACATTAAAAAAGATTGAAAAGGAGAGGCTGGGAACATACTCTGAGGTGCCCAAGATGACTTTAGGTTGGCTGTGTGAAGCTAGTAAACTAGACCAGTCAAATAGTTGAATACCTGTAGGACTGGCACTCTCACAAGGATGACAATGGATCCAAGTCAAAACCCAGCATTTTTAAACCACATACTGGTAACAAGTCTGTAACATACTGCCACAGTTGAGTGGTCCCCAGGTTTAGGTCTGAGACTTTTAGTAAATTTTACAGCTGCTGAATAGCCTTAACATTTGCAAAGCCAGTGGGAGTTGAGGCACTCTGCTGTTTGCAGAGCCAAAAGAATGCTGCAGCAGCTAACCTTTCTTCTCTTTGGTCTGTCTGTCTACTGTAAGAAATCCTGTCTGCGACAAATTTTGGCATTAAGAGAGTGGCATTTGTCTTTGAAATTCTATTTCATTAGAAAAATACTGCTAACCCAGAGACATGGGCTATTTGAGGAAAGAACCCAGAAGAACAAAAATAGCAGCAGCTGCTGTTATACTTTATCTGCCTTGAACACTCCACTGGTTACATACTTACTTAAGTCTGTGTTTGAGTAATGATGAGCTTTTGGAAAGGATCTTCAGATCCTCTGAATTTTGTACCTTTACAGCTGGCACTCTCTCACAGTAACTGCAGATTTTAGTTTAACTAAAATTAGCACACCTATACTGCTAATTTGGAAACACTCTACTTTCATCCTCTTCCCATCATAGTTGCCTCCAAAGGAAAATGACATACTTCAGACTCTACAAACACTCATCTCTTCCAAGATGCAGTAATTAAAGTGGCCAACTCGCACACCAGATCTACAGGACAGAGTACACAAAACTAAAAAATAAAGAGTGTAAAAAATTGATAAGAGGGATTAATTTTTTTAATGCTCAGAGTTTCTCTGAAAGAATTTTGCATATTTCGGTTTAGATTTATTTCCAAATGAAACAAAAATAAACTATCTATATTTTCTTGTAATACTACTAAAAACCACAGCCAAGTAAAAGATCAGAGCAGAAAAAGTTAACTTGAGAAAAATCTGATCTTTAGTGAAATTTTTAATATCTTATTGAGATTGGATAAGTTTTTACTTAGGAAGTAAATACTAGCATTTATTGTCCGCACATTGGAATCTCTATTCCCAAAATGAATGTGGCCCTGTGACAATGGAAAGAACACGAGAAGCTTATGAATCTTCAGGCATCACAAAACCAGCTAGCAAAAATATCTTTTTAGCAAGAAGAAAGTACAACTTTGCAATATTGAAAACCACTGCTCTCTGGAACCCGAACTCCAAGGCACTGGCTCTATACAGAAATTAACAACCATAAACCACTGTTTTATGAAATGTTAAGAGTCTGGAAAGCCACTGACATACATCATTATTTTCACCACTCAAAGTAATTATCTAAGGTGCAGCACAATTAAGAAAGACACCAAGTTGTTTAAGAAAATCAGTAGAAGAAATTAATAAATGTCAACAATTATGAAGAAAAAAAACAAGAAAAAACCTGTCAGGTAGAGAGCAATCACCCTGTGATTTAATTATTCCTGTTTACCTGAGAAAAACTGACAAAACAAAAGCCTACTATTGTTCCTCTTTTGCATTCTCTGAATGGTAAAAGTGACTTTTACCTAAACCACTTTTGGCAAATTGTAATACAGCAAGTACATAAAGAATGAAGACGTTTCTAATGCAAGCTGAATTTTAAATAAGACTTTTTTAACCAAAATTGCTGAATGAGATAGAAAACAGTTATTGCATTTTTATTTCAGATTACAGATTTAAATCTGCAGTATTAAGACTATTTTACAAGCACCTCTAAAATGTTTGTGCTAGAGTTGACACTCTATACAAATATGGAATAAGGTAATATTCAACTTTTATCTGTCTGAGCCACATACTCTAATAAGCTGGTATTTTTATGCCAGATTCACACTTCAGGGATTTTCCTTTCAAAGAGAAGGTAAAAAGTTCAGGAAATGACACATAACACCATGAGTTAGACACATCCCTTTCCCCCTCCTTTTAAGTGACAGATAACTAATTACTAATTTCCTGGTGCTCCAAGGTAAAAACTGGCCCAAAGGTTGAGCACGCAACATGCTTCCATTACACCAATGCACAGAGTGTTTGTGTGAAACACATGGAAAAACATGCAATATACCCTTCTGAAGTACGTAATTTCCCTTTGTTAAACTGAAGGCTATAAAAAAATAGTTTTGAAGCAAAATGGAATGTATCTGAAAGAGAATTTCCTTCCACATCTATTTTGAATTAATAAAAGGAAAAGATTCTGCAGATTTATTAAACGAAGTGATTTTCTAAGAAAGCAAAGAGGCAGAATTAAAAAAACAAAACCAGCTTTAACAGATGTGCCTCATTAAATTATTTTGTCTAATAGGATTAGTTGCAATGATTCATCACAGTAGTGTGTGACATATTGACAAACACATCAGTAAGTATGTAATAGTACATTGTACAAAAATGGTGTTTACACTGAGTAACAACCTAAAGACTGTGCTGAGATGTTGAAAGAGATTAGTTCTTGTTGGTTTTTTTTCACAACAACCATAAGGCATTCAGATATAAACTTGTTAACCTGAAGTTAGTGTATTATGAATTACTTGAACATTCAGGGTCCAAGCAACCTGGCCCAGTTTCTCTTACTTAACCCTCCAATAAGTATCCTTGAGTAACAACTACACTCACCTCATAAATTCACAGCAGCATACAAAAGCTAAAAAGCTGTGCTCACAAACTGTTCAATACTTTATCAGGACAGGAAACCTAAGAAAAGAAGCAGTAGTAGTGGGAACTTTCAATATCTCACTTTTTTCTTTTCTAAAATCTATTATTTCACTATTCTATGTTAGGAGTATTAAAAAACAACTACCTAGGAAACAAGCAGCATAATTACAGGAAGTTTTGGTATTCAGTTGTCACTATTTACATTTTCAGCTAGGTCTGGAAGATGACATATCTTTACTTCCAAACTACACCAGTAAGATCAAATTACTGCCCTGACCATAGTTACATTTGGCTTCCCACGGGATATATTCCCATTTCTTTCGTATCTCCACACATCTCCAAACTTGTATCCCCAAAGTTAGACCTTCAAATCCACAATAAGAACTGAAGCAGGATCTTGATATTTGGAAGTATAAAGCACTTCCACGTTCTGCAATATTAACTACTAGGACAAGCAAGCTACAAACTGTGCTTGTTAGTGGATATTTTTTTTTTTATGGCATCAGTTCAGAAACACACCAGTGCTCCCTCAGAATTTTAAAGGGCAGTCTTCCATATGTTTCCTCTTCATAATCACAGTTTTACAGGCCAGAAGTTCCACACCTGCTTGTACAGTTGTCTGGGCACATCAGCATCCGGACACCTACACTGCAGCAGCACAATGTCTTGAGATGTGACACTCATTTTCATCTCACTTTTCATAGATGATGAGACATAGAATACATAAGTTAATAAAATGCTTCTTAGTGTTCCTTTGAATGGCTAAAAATGAGGGTTTCATCTCGTGATCTGGGTCTGGATTTCACAATAACTTCACACTATACAAATCTTTTTATCATCAGAAATAGGAAGGAGACCTCTGGCCAAGCTCTTTCTGACAATACCTGTCATGAAGAGATACCACCTTTCCTTTCATTGCACAGTCTGGGTATGAGGGTCCTTATGGAACCTGCAAACTCTTTCCTTGCTGCACAAGAAAAACCTCTGCTGGTTCCAGCTGCAAAAGAAGGTTATTTTCTAGAATTGTGTGCCTCACAGGAAGAAAGTTCTGAAATTTTCCCTTATGAGAGGAAGGTATAAAAGCAATGAAGTTGCATGCATGCAGACCTGCAATGCAGAAAGTTATTGGCTAATGGTGAAAACCAGCCAGTGCTGCAATGGCAGCACACTGCAGAGGTAAAATGTGAGCTTCACGCTTGCTGGCTGGAAAGCAGCCCTGACTTCAGCTTCAGCAAATGCAATGACATTTACCCTGCCGCCCCCGCATGCGGCTGCGCCCTCACTGAGCCTTCTCCCAGAGCACACACTGCCATAACTATCCAATATAATCTAACTCACGGCTTCTGGCATACTCCAAGCACCCCCTGCCTGTGGTCAGAAAAGAAAACAATTCTGATGTCTGACAGAAGAAAGAAGCCTCTCAGTAATGCTTGTATACTCACTCTAGCACAAACTCCAGGTTAAGCTCTCAGCAAATGCCTGTCTGGTTCAGTTGTTTTCTTTAGTGGCCACAGGAGCCACTTCTCTTTACACAGCTTGCTTGGTGAGCCTGTGGGGAAAGGAGCTAGTACAGCCTTCCTAGAAAGAGAAAAGAAGTCCGTTCAAAGGAAATGTTTTTGCTATAGTTTAAAGTGATACATGTTTTTTGGACATACTTGAAACCAAATCGGGGAAGCCAGGTGCCCTTTAAAACGTCTCCTAATGTGTTCAAAATAGGTTCAGAAAATGAAATATTCTACAGAATTCTGAAAGCAAGAAACCAAATTCAATTGCAAAATGCTTAAGCACAACTGTTCACCCAAATTCCATTACCTCCTACCAGCTGTGCAGGGTCTGGCTATCCACGCATCTGATAAAATCTAATTGTCATCTAAGTTCGCAATTCTCAGAAAGATTTACCAAAATTATTTTTCCACCTCAAGCATGGGAAGGTAGAGACACTCCATGAATTGTGGGCACCCAAATAGGGCACATAGCTCCTGTGTGTATCAGTGAATCTCCAGAGGCTCTTGGGCAAATCTTCTATTGCCTCTTTAAGTTTCTATTTGCATGTGGTTATTTATGCAGTACCATAAAAATGCGCTAATGCTTGCAAACATACAGCAGCATCTCCACCCTATAAAGCTCACTATCTAACTCTGGAAGCTTCTGGTGTCTGTAAACAGCCTGAAAAGGACCACGGGAACAATCCTTCAGCACTGACTCTCTACTTGCCTGCCTTACAGAATTACTGGCACACGTTCAAACCAGATAACTGCGTCACCAGACAGATTACAAAACATGTCTCTGGTAGAAGCAGACTTATTGCAGTTTTAAAACCTGACTCCTATGTAGGTCACTGTCCTCACAAGCCATGGCACTGGGAGACTGCTGAATGCAGGACCAAGGGGCAGGAAAGGGTGGGAGTGCAGCTAAATGTGCTCAACTTCTGACCTTCTGCAGGCTCCATCATTGCCCTCTAGTTGCTCAACACAACCTCATCTTCTCTCTTTTCTGCTGTGCACCCAAGACCTTTACACTAGGAAAACAAATGAACACACTGAACTTGATTTACAATAATACACTTGTGAAACTGTTTAACAGTCAGAACACATCTACTAAGGTTGTTTTTCTCTGGCAGGTGTTTGAACATTTCTTGACCCATCACTTTGCAGTGAAATATTATCCATAACTCCCCTCACTAGCAGGTGGTAAAGCTCAAAAAAATCTAAACAAGCTATGCTGAATTATAATATTAAACAAACAAAAACATTAGAAGTGGCTATTAAACCCATTTTTAACAATATTTGGTAAGACATAAACATTTTAACATTGCATTAAATTTAGCACTTGGTGTAAAGTGAAAAGGAGAATAATTGTACAGTAAATTTCCTTACAGCACCTCATTTTAAATGCTGTTTAAATGTTGCTCCAAATGAATCTGAAATATGAAAACATTCCTGCTAAAGACTAGAAAGCCAAAAATAAATATATGTAAAATGGCTGCTATTCTAGGATGCAATCATCTGATCTCCTGCACGCAAAATCCAGCTATTTTCGTTGGGAATGTATCCATATTTTACACAAGCCTGAATCAGTGATGCCCACTAATAAGCACCGTCCCAGCAAACACGTCAAACTGCCACTCAGTTATTCAACATGTGATGTAAAGTCAGGATTTCCAGAAGAGAAAATGAGGACAAGAGGAGGAAAAAAGTTACCCAAGGAACAACAGTGGTTCTATTAAAATCAGAAGTGTATGAACTGAACAGCAGAGGTAGCAGATAAGGAGCATCACCATGCCAGTGTAAGCACCTGCAAGGCCAATCAGTGCTTAGCCAGGGGCTTCAGCACATGCACACCAAGCCTGAAAGCAAGGAAAAGCCAGCTTGCAGGCAGCCCGAAGGAGGGCTACATTATGTTTCTACATTATAAACATATTGACAGCCATGGAAACTCCTCACTGCAAGGGCTACTGAGGACTCTCAGATCTGGATAGTGGAGGTATATGCTATGTTTGTTGGACAACCTGCAGCTTGAAGGCCATTAAATCAACCCAACAAGTTGTTTCTTTATCAACTCTAGTGTTTCCATCCATGGGGCATTGGCAGGGCTTTGTAGCAAAGTCTCATGGAGAAATCCTAAGCAGCTTTTATCAGTTCATCTGAAATAACAGGGATAAGAAGCATCACAAAAGGTCATGAATCCTCAAAACCACAACTCCCACCCACAAATAAACTTCCTCTCCTTCAAAGGATGAACATCAGTTATGTTTGAAACATCCAAATGATATCATCACCTTAAACAAAAAGTCAAGATGAGATGATTCACAGGGGAGATTTCACTTGTGTAATGCTTGGAGAGACCAAGAGGGGCTGTTACTGCCTGGCTGCTCTGCCCTGTTTGAAGAGGAGTCACTCGAGGCCAGCCCCCAGGCACAGGAGCCCATAGCTGTTATGTAAGGCAGGCAGTTCTGCAGTGCCTAAATCTCAGTCTCTCAAAGCACTTTGGCAGACCATGAACAAAGTTTAACAGCAGCAATGCCATGTCATAATTTTTATCTAGAGACAGCAAAACTGAGCCAAAGAAAAATTAACTGATTTATCTGAGGGGAGGAAAAAGGGCACAAAGAAAGATTTTGTCAAAATTTTGGAAAGGCTCCTGGCTCCCACTATACTTGAATCAGTGGAACCAGCCAGTTCAAAGTCACTGTTGTAAAAGCTTTATAAACGTCACTGCATGAGATGAGAAGCTCTTGGTGTTGGCAAAGTGAGAGCTGTGAAGACTGATACTACCAATGCTAAAAATAGGAATTGCAGATCAGAACTTTACATTGGCACAGGAGAATTAAAAAGTATCACCTCAAAGTTGATCTTTCCTACCACACAATCGCAGACTTTGATCTTACTGTTTCAAATTGCACTCATCTGACTCCTGACAGACAATATCTATAATAATTGACCATGCTAATTGAATGGGATTGAAACCAAGAGAAATTCATATGCATCCATACAATAAGAATGTCATCTTCAAGTCACAATTCTACTAACAACTCAGTTACCAACTCCCAATTTGTGTTCATTATGAGAAGTAGATTTATTCATTTACTTCTTGCTGCAGACCATAAGTATTAGAGTACACAAACTGAATACTACTACTAATTCTTGACTTAGTCATAACTGTACGAAGATGCCTTCTTTCACTTTTTGTATGAACTAAAATATTCTCTTTAGAGCCACAGTGCTGGCACAGGACCAGAATCACAAACTGGCTGAGACTGGCTGTGGCCTTTGGAGGTCACCTGGTCCAAAACCCTGTGCTCAAGCAGGACCACCTAAAGCTGTTTGCTTAGGGCTGTGTCTAGACAGCTTTTGAATATCGTCAAGGATCATAACTTCACAACCTCTCTGAGCAACTCGTCATTCTCTCTCACAGTAAAAAATGTTTCCTGACTTTCAGACAGTTTCCTGTGTTTAAGTGTATGTTCATTGCCTCTTGTCCTGTCACTGGGCACCACTGAAAAGAGCCTGGCTATGCCATCTTTGTATCCTACCATCCCCTATTTATACACAGTGATGAGATCCCCCCATGGGCATTCTCTTCTTTGCTAAACAGTCCCGTCTCCCTAAGCCTTTCCTCACAGGGGAGATGCTTCAGTTCCTTAATCCTCTTTCTTTATTGGACTCTGTCCAGTACATCCATGGACATACTTGCACCGGGAAGCCCAAAACTGGACCTGTTGTTGAGAGTTATGAGTGAAACTCAATACTGCTGTTGCATGAATACTGTATGCAGTTTGACAAAGAAAACATTTCGCTCATTTATATATAACAGTCTGCACTGAGCTCCCAGTGATATTAATAAGTTTTTATTCAGGTTCTTCTCTCACATACTTCAAGATTTGTTTTGTGATTTTTGAAGAAGAAATTACTTGAACAGCAGCCTTTTTTTCATATTGAACTTTGTTTAAGAGAGAATGTTTCTGGCAGAGCTTACTGCAGAAGCCTGATCCTTTGCCATGCTGAGCTCCTCTTTCAGCAAGGTGGGCATTTTTGCCTGACTGAAGTAGCCAATGTCAGCAAAATCCTTCCTGCTAACTGAAACTCCAATTGGCACACAAAAGCCTGAATCTAACACATTAACCAACCAGGTTACATTGTGCCCGGTGTGAGTAAGTTCAGCTCACCCAGCTTCTCACTGTTTGCAGCATCAGTTCCAGGGGGATGGAAAGGGTTGGTTCTGTTCAACTAGAAAAGAAATGTGAAGCAAATTTTCTTAAGTGAGATGCATAATTTGGTGACAGCTTAAAACAAAACCAGGGACTCAAGACACCAACTGTATTCCCTTACATTACTGCTTGTCACACAAAGCATCTCTAGTGTTTGTTAGGCTGCAAAAACTTTACCCTCAAACAGAAAAAAATCTTCAACTGAGTGGAAATATCCCACAAAGGACAACAAATAGCATAAGTGACCCTTCCTTTCATCACATCATTTTATATTTCTCTTCCAACCAAGATGCCTCTGTACTCGACCCTTTCTTCCATAATACACAGAAGCATCACAATACAACATAATCACATAATATTTTTTACATATATCTTTACATTATTTTGTTGAGTTTCTTCTCAATATTTGGAAATTTGCCACTGGTGTTCTACATTTGCCTGTTTTGAATTTACGTATATTTAGTGACTAACATTGTACTGAAAGTCATGGCATTTCATGCTGGTGACACTCGTCTACTCTTCGTATATTTCTACGGAGTCACTTGTACTCGTTTTTCCACTTTTTAAGATGAAAAATAATGGTAAGGAATGCAGCATATTTTCAATGTATCATTTTTACTCATAAATTTTTTCTTTGGAATGCAGTGTTTCTGCAAAAATGCAGAATCTTATTCTAGCAGAATTGATTATACCACTGGACACAGTTGACATGTGCTGTTATTTGAATCTGATTAACCCAATTAGGTAATCTGAATTGGTATCTATTATAGCATTTCCAGACCTGATTAAAAGTACTTCTAACATACATTGTAATTTGCACCCGTTACATTGTGATAACATTTCACACGAGGAAGTAGGGGGGTAAACCCTACAAACTTTTGCCTTTAAGAAAACACCTCAAACCCTCATGCTGAGTTAATATCTGAGGAAAAAAAAACCCCAACACTGTATGGTAATAATATCTTTAGAACAGTTACAATATAAAGTGACAGAGACTTTGCTGGAAGGAAACTTAGCTATAAATCTAGACAGTCATTCTTAGTGGTTTGAGGTTGGCAACTACTAAATTGGTGACAAATGAAAAGTAACCCGATTGCAAGACAATAGAATAACTTCTAAAACCAGAAGAAGGCAGAAAAAGCCTCTTTTTTATTCATTGCAAATTAAATGAGATTTTGAAAGACCATCATAAAGTACAGAAAAATTCCTGAATTGCTTTCTTAATAAAACTATTTACAGAAAAGTGTGTTGAGCAATTATATATTACCTCTCCTTCATTATGAGCACAGTTTAAAGAAACAATAGCAAAAAGCTAGCTGAGCCAAACAGTGCTCTGATCTACATCACTGTGAGCCTGCAGTTATACCTCTGACATCTTAATTTGGATTTACATGGCTGTAATTTACAGAATTTTGTTGTCTTTAAAAATGTGGAAAGGTGGTTGATGCCTCAGGCCATTTTTAATCAGCTCTGACTGTACCAATTTCACAGAAGGCAGACTGATGTTATTTTTTTTACCTTTTCCTGGCAGATGTCAGTCAGAAGAAGCTGAGCATAAATATTTACAGAATTTCTGTAAAACCAGGTAATTTTTAATACACTCTGAGTGATTTGACATTCCCTGCTTTTTCTATAATGCTATTCTATGTCTACCAGGATTTCCAAATTTCATATTTTACTGCTTAGTCCATGCACAAGAATGTGCCAATAGAAAAAGGAAAGGAGATTATAATCTCTGCATAGAACTTTGAATCCTAACTATAAATTCAATGTCAGTAAGCAAGAAAAATATATGGTACCTTTCAGTAAGGCCTAACCCCAAAATTTTAGAGAAAGTGATCCAAACTTGTGCTTCAATTTTCTCTCTTTACTTCACTAAAAAAGTAGGAAAAAGAAGACATATGGCAAAAAAAATTGTCCAACAAATAGTAAAATGTGCAACTTAGAAGAGAAACAATGATTCAGTCTGCAGTATTGAAAACATACCAGTTCCAGGATGCAAACGCGCTTTCATATGAAAAAGGATTCACTTACTTCTGCCTTTAATCTTTAGTTATAAAAATAACTTGCATCCTGTTTGAAAATTCAGTTGTCTTACTGAGAACCCTCAGCTGGCATCAGGACTCAGGTATCCCCTTACAGCTTAAGTAAAGCCTTGAAAGGATAAATTTTGCCAGACCAGTTAAAACTAAATCAGACATATTCTTGAACTAAAGGCTCCTTTTTCTTTTCTTTCCTTGGAATTCTCTCCTAAACCAGCACCTTATCCTAAGTGGTACTTGTTGATTTCTTCATTACACCCTCCATTAAATCTGCAACCAAGGAGGTCAATATCATTCACTGTTTCCAGTTTCAGCTCATGAAATTTTAAAAAGAAAATCAAATAATAATTTGGATATTTTCTTAGTTCCTTAGAACTTACAAGTACGTGTTCTAAAACAATGATTTACAGAAAGCAGCTTTGATACACTTGTATGTTAATTGAAATTGTGATAATTAACTCAGTAAATTAGTGACTTACAAAACTGCCTTTTGAACATGACTGATCAACAATATACCGAGAGAAGCACTGGATTCCACATTACGGCACCTTTGATTCCACATTACTCCAACCTTTGGGTGGGCTTCAGCATCCTGACTTGAAAAATTTATTTTCTGTGCTGCAGACTTCAAGGGGCTGATGAAAGTGTGTGGGCTGGTTTGGATGTGAGCCATGCTTTTTCCACACATCATTGTGTCTCCTGCACTAATGACTCACACCTGCACATGCTGCTATCTGATTTCTAGACAAAGGTTATTTATAAGCTGGAACAGCAGTGCTGAATTCTGGTGGTGTAACTGTACCAGTCATTATTTACCTAAAGCACTTGTCTGTGAAGCACAGACGATTTGGAGACAATGAGTTTGCTCGCCTTTGAGGAGCCATGAAAACTGGATGCAGCTTCTCCCTGATAAAACCCACATTGCAATTTTATCTTGCAGTCTTCTATGGATTTGATGTGGTAACACACTACTTTTCACGTGACTGCAAGATAAACACAAGAACAGGCTTCCAAGGTCCCACACACACAGAAAAAAACCATCCTATCTTCTCTCACAGCAGCTACTGGAATTAATTCCTATAGCAGTTTTTTATACTTGGAGACTTGCATGTTGCAGACATTAAAAAAAAAGAAAGGTATTTTATTCAAGCAAAAATACTGTTGCCCCAAGCTTATGATTACAGTCTTGCCTGCAGTGTCTCACTCACCGGCCCAGAAAAGTATTTAAACCTTCACATTACAGTGTCTGCCTTCAGACACTCTTCCCCAGCGCTCAGGCTTTTGCTAGCTATGATTGTAGATGCATCAGCATTTGGTGGCAATTACACATCTCTTTCTCCTTCTTCTGCAAGTGGCCATGAAGTTTTTTTACTACAGCTTCAGATGATGCCATTTGTCTTCCTTTCTTTCTTTGGGGTAACTTGATGAAGAGCACAGAAAAAGAACAGTTCAGAACAACTGCCTAAATGACCTCTCTGTGAAAAGAGCATCATGAAACATGCAATGGGTTCCATGCTCAGAGAGATAAAACAGTCATCTGCTGCAGTGTAAATTTTCAAAGATGTTAATCTCACACCTAGTAAGCACACAGCACCCTGCCCCTTAATGCTGAAAATCATATAGTGTTTTGAATCTCGGATTGAAGTGACTGTGTATCTAAACAAAAGCTCTGTTTAAATGAAAAAAAAAAACAAACAAAACCAACAAACTAAGCCTTTATACAGAAAACCAGGTATATAAGCAAGCTTGTTCCAGTTACATACAGACATGCATTTTGCTTCCAGCAACACAAGGTTCTTCCACACATATATTTTCGTATACTTCTGACTGTGTCCCTTAGAAGAAAAACTCTAAGGTATTAATATTAATATTAATGTTGAACTGCACAATGGAGAGTATTTGATTTCAGGTAGCTGAGTTGTGTTCAGAAATCAATATGCTGCTGTCTTCCTTGGTGCAAATTTACTGATGTTAAGGGTTTGTTCTGCCTATGTTATTAGCAGTTCAATACAGGGCCAAATTATTTTAAACTTTTACAGATCACTCAACATAAGGCTTTGCTTCCAGTTAAATAGTATCATAGTTAATTAGCCTTTAAGTAGTATCATAGTTAATTTAGCTTGATTCTGTAGTACCAGGGATTAAAATACTTCACAAACTGAGTAAGGATATCTTGTCTTTAAGCCACAGAAATAAGAGGAAAACAAGATTTCCTTTCATCATACAGGCTATCCTCCCCTCATAGATATTTTACTAAAAAGTGCAAGAATAGAACAGTGTTCTTTGATTTGATTAGGGTTTGACTAGGTTTGCTCTTTTTTTGTCTCCATAATTTAGGACTGCACAAGCTGACATTAATCAAGCCATGAATATTCACCAAGGCAAGGCTGACTGATCAGAAAAGTGCCCTGGGTCATGCACCCCTGCTTCTTACAGCTGAGTAGAAGTACAACAAAAAAATTCAGATTCAGCTCTCTGCACATTTGTCCGTATTTGCTCTCCTTCTGCTTTCATTCCTTTTCCATGAGTTTAAATATTTTTCCAATGCCCAGTGTTTCTTATCTGCTTAAGAAACCATCACTCTTAGTTTAGATGATCTTTTGATATGCATTCAATCTTGTTGCAGTTCTTACACCCACTCATTTTTCCATCTTTTCTGTCTTCTTTTTTAGTTTCTCTTCTCAAAATTATTTCCAACTTTTTCTCTGCTTATGAAGCAACTAATTTAACTAATGTTTCACAAAATAAAACAGTCTTTAATGCATTAGATATTATTTTTTTAATAGTAAGAAATGCACTACTTCCAAAAGGAAAGTATTTTCTTTATTCATGGGACTGGAACAGCCCAAGAAAGAATGGATGAATTCTGCAGGCCTGCCTGTCAATTGTCCTGAAATTCTATACAGTCACGTAAATGGGATTTGTTCTTGCTGCTTTTTCATGACAAAATTTTTACCAGTACCTGTGTCATGGTGAATTTTATGATGCTTTTAAGAAACTGAACCTAAAGCATAAATTGATTTCACTGAAAAAGACCAATAGATGGTGCAGTACTATCAAATCCAAAGAATCAAATAGCTCTACATCCTCATACAAATCACCTGAGGCATTTTATAAATACAGAGCTTGCTGTAAAAACTTTATCGATTCTGAAAACAGATTGTTTTTAATTTGTAACCATAAATCTGATTTCATATGCCAGGGGAAAAAGAACCCCAAGAACAAAACCAACCTAACAAAAAATCAAAACACCAAAAAACAAACAAACAAAAAACCAAAACCCCATCCCAAAACCAGAAAAACAAACCCAAACAAAAACCAAACTACTGGGGGAAAAAAAAAATCAATAAAAAATCTCTACACACACTCTTTTGATCTGTTTCTCACAGCTGTTGGTCTGACATGGAAACAACTAGCCTTTTTTGCCATTGGCATTGCCCCTCCTTCTTCCCCATCTATCCATTTTTACCCCTGTGCAGATTCATGGAAAGCCAAGAACTACATCCATACTGCTAGGGGAAAGGAGGCTCCAGAGCATGGGAGTATTTCTGACTTCATCAGCTTTCATGCGTGTGGCTGGCAGGCAATCTCTGCACCACCAGCAGTGTCACACGATCTCACTGGTGGCTGAGCAGGGCCAGTTGTGCAGAGCAGCACACGGGGCCCCCCATGCACTAGAGCGCACATTCCTGCTGACCTGCAACAGGAAATGCAAACAAATCCAGCCTAAAAGCCTGGAGTGCCTTTATACCCTCTCCCCAGACTGACCTGGCAGGTCACAATCCCTCACTGCTCTAAGGGACTGTCCTTAATCACCTGTGTAGAGCAGCTCTACTTGTCTCCAAATACTCAAGTGTCTACTCAACAATTACACTGAGTTCTTCATTTCCTTTAACCAAATTCAACAACTCAATTTTCCTCATGATACTGCATTTACACTGTCTTCAATGTCACCATCTCACTTGGAATATAATCAGCATATAACTATTTTCTCCCTTGTAAGTGGAAGAGATGATATAGTCCAGTAGCCAGGACACACAAAAGTAAACAGAGAGTTGTGGTTTCTTTCTCAGCTCTGCCAGTGACCTGCAAACCATTGCTTCTAAATGAACATCAGTAGGAGATATCAAAGTACCATGAAATTACCACAACAGTACAAAGAACAAAATGTTTTCATTTCCTAATAAACGATCTTCACTGACAACCAGATCTTTCCCCTGCTCCCATATCACAATGGAAGTTTAAGTTCTTCAGAGATAAATTTGTAAAAACAGTGAATTTTTTTCTGCTCCCCAAGCATCTCTTTCCTTTCTCCCACAGTTTCTCAGTACTGAGGATCAGCCATGGCACTGGACAAGCATTGCTCCTTTTCTGTATTAGTTACCAGTGTGGGTTGCAGACTCCAACTTCAGAGGTGCCAAACCTTCTCCTTGTCCTGCAGCTGAGCAAACATCAATATTTCCCTTCTCTGGGACTCTGAGTAGCAGTGACACTGCTCTTAGGTCTCCTTGGAAGAAGACATCTCTGTAAAATTATACTATGTTCAGATGCTAGCAGCTGGGAAATGAAGTGCCATAAAATCAAAAGCAACTGAAACCATGAATTTCTGTGCCAGGATGTGGCAGTGTCCAGTCCAGTATGTGGACAAGCATACCGAAAACCAAGACTTTCCCAGTCACCCTGCAATATGTGATTTATGTGATGACAAATGTTACACTTTCTACCATAACTAAACAGGCTCATTACCAGCAGCTACACTAGAGCTACCAGACTGACTGCAATAAATACACAAATACCCATGAAACTTCACTTTGAATATAAAAATTAATTCCCCGCTGATATGTTCAGCACCCTTTTAAATTCTTCAAAAAAAAAAAAAACAACAAAAACCAACCCACCAAAGCTGCACTTGAATTTATAAGTAATTTTTATTTGTGAAAAAATCTTTCCCCTCCCACACACTGTGTTAAGGCAGACAATGGCAATGGCATCATATTAACAAAATCAGTAGCAAACCGGTACTTTTTCCATAAGTGCAAAAGAAATGTCAAAGGTAGCAACCAGTCATTCTATACTTTTTGGATTTCTGAAGGCAAAAATCAGCTCATGAATGGCTACCACAAAAACTTCTGCAATTTCTAGAAATGCATGGGGAAACTTCAGATACGTGAGTTGGGATTGGACTTACTTCATTGTGGACATATTTCTGATCATGAGACAATTAAACAGGTACAGATTTACTATTTGTATTTTAGTAGAAGTATTGAACTTTACACACTGATTCAGGCCAATTTACACACTCTTTTTAGGCTGATTTAGTACAATTGTGACTGCAAGTTGGTGTCATTAAAAGGAGAACTAGACTAAAGAAGTAGATATTGCTTTGAAGCAATGTTATTTTATATAAGGAGTGCATTAAGTCTCATCATGTTGAACCGAGAAGAAAATAATCAGGAGTATATTTTTTGCTCTAAGTGCTAACCCTCTGAGTTAGCCTTCAGACAAAAACTTTCTTCTCATCTTACTCAGGGCTCTGCAACTTCTCCCTTGTATATGCCCACAAACCTCTCTTATTTCTGCTTATACAGGCACATACCATGTAAGTTTCTCTGGCTTGCACTGGGACAAGTGCACGTCAGGTTGCAGATATCTGCTGGCTTGAGCCTTATATTCCATAAAGGAGCCTAACTGCTTCACATGGCTATCAACACACAAAGAGCCCGGTGATTAAAGCTACTGACTTTAAGGTTCAGCCCAACACTTGAAATGCTAACATGCACATTAATAATGCACTTACTATTCCATTGAGCAATATGAAATGAAGAACGCTCTCTTAGTGTGTCCAGTTCTGGGCACCTCGGCACAAGAGAGGCATGGAAATCCTGGAGCAGGGCCAGTGGAGGGGTTCAGTGATTAGGAGACTGGAGCACCTCTCTTAAAAGAACAGGCTGAGGGAGCTGGGCCTGTTCAGCCTCAAGTAGAGACTACTGAGGGGAGACCTAATCAGTGTCTGTGAGTATCTGAAGGTGGGGGATCAAGAGCCACGCTCTTCTCAGTGGTGCCAGAGACAGGACAAAATGCAATGGGCAGAAAACTGATTAATGGGAAGTTCCATGTGAATATGAGGAAGAATTTCTTTACCATGTAGCCTTTTGAACATGCAGAAGTTGTTATAAAATCACAAGATTTTTTGTCACCACCAAACACTTGTTCTGTGTTTGAGTGAGAAGTGACACATGATGAGTTCTACCAAACAGCAAACCTATTGAGACTCTTACCTCTGCCACTAACGCTTCCATCTGCACAAGGCGTAAGGAGAAAACAGATGCTAGCAAAAGGATAGTAACAGGATAAAAGGGAATATGCTGAAGGAAATCAACACTGGGCTACACTGCGTGTTGCAAAATTGGTGATGCAGGTGTTGTAGCAGAAGAAGAAAAATGAGAGAGATGTAGAATGAGCCATAAACTAGCAAGCAGAATGATGAAGTTCTAAAGATGCAATTAAAAGAAAAAAATACTTTTTAAAACCACATGAAGTGTTGGGCTTTTCACACTACCCAAGCTGTGTATATCCCAGCTCACAGCCAAGTGTCACGAATTTCTTTCCAGAACTTTAGTGTGCAATAGCTTGACAAAGGAAATATTTTCAAAAATAGTTTGAGAAAAAAAGTACTGTGAATACACTAAAAGAAAAAAAGGCAAAATTCAAAGGAGTTTCTTCTTGAGGAAAAAAAAAACATTCACTTTAAACATCTAAAATGTGATAAAACTGCAAGTCACTGAAAAAATATTCTGTCAAAAAATGTTCAGCCACTTTCAGCATCTAACAAAAGAAAAGGTTGTTCAATTTTAAGCAATTGATGATACTGCTAGACTGAAGCACCAACACATGCAGAGATGCTGGATAATTTTATGGACAGCTATTGAGTGCCTGCCGTTTCTTGGATCAGGTAGCCATAAGACTATTTTTGAGTGAAGATACCTGAAGCACACTTAAAGTCTCTTCATCTTGCCAGCCTCAGAAGAACACTGAAAAGTGGGAGGCAAACAAGGTCTGAGGCTACACAACAAAGCCGGGGCGAAGCAACAGCAAACATTACTTGTTCAGTATTTAAGGCAGATATGAGCAGCCTCTCCTAGGCAGGTGTTAGAGTCAGACGTGCAGGTAAGTGAAGTTAGATTGGGGAGGATTTTGAGGTAAAGCAAAGGACGCCGTGGTGCCTGGCATCCGCTTGATGGCACTGTGAGCAGGCGGCGCGGCTCGCAGCGGGGACAGCGCCGGGCGTGCCACCGCGCCCGAGGAGCGAGGAGCAGCTGGGACCTGGAGAGCTGCAAACACCTGCAGCCCGCCCGGCCTAAAGCTGGGCTGCACCCATACGGAGAAAATGGCTCCCCCAAAGTGCAGAAGCACCAGAAGGATGGCTAACTTGATTTATGTTTAATTAACACTTAACAAAACATGCTGCCGTGCTAAAAATGTACAAAAACCAGTAGAAACATGAAGCTGTGGGAGAGTCACCACTTATCTTTGGGAGCCCCTACTCTGGCTATAGGTGCTGACTTATGTTTGTAGCTTTATCACCACCGAAGAAGAACGCAAGCCGCTAGAGGGGGTCAGACCCTTTTCTGGCAGCACACGAGTGCGAGCCTCGAGCACAGGAGTGCAGGATGCTTGCCATCCCTTGTCGCTGTGTCCTCAGCCTGGGTCTGCCACAGCTTTTCACTCCCTCAACCCTGTCCTTTCCTGCCTCCCCTTCCCCTCTCCCCGTTGCAAAAACCTGTCTTAAAGAGATAACAATTTCTCTGTCTCTACATGTGCTTCTAAATGCTATTTAACAATCAGCCCATTCCCGTTTGTTTGGTTTTTTTCTGTGACAAATGAAAATGATAAGGTATCAGCATGCAGCTCCGGTTACTGCAACAGTACAATCACAAAACCACAGATCTGAGTATTAATTCAATAGTCCCACTGCCAGACTAACAGGAAAAATATAACCATGCCATTAGGCAAGACAGCAGATACTTGCAGCAGCAGCAGCTGCTGCAGAGACCTGTGTCCTCCAAGAAAAGCAGAACCAACTCAGAAAATTAAAATATTGACAGAAAAGGAAATGCAAAATAGTTCCATTAAAGAAAAAGCCCAACACAGTTCTGCTGCTGTAACTCTGCCATTGTAAAAGATGCATCCAGATACACGATGTTCTGGTTATTGCTCCTGATATTCACTTTCATTGCTTTCACAATCATATTCATATAAAGTCTCACTGTCTGATTAAATTCACATCAGAAGTACAGCAACTATGCCAGAAAAGCAGGTTCTGTTTAAAAATACTCATAAGATACTGTTTTAACAGTTAGATATCTCCTGCTTCAACATCACATTCTACTACAAGCATCTAACATTTAATCTTTTTATATTAGCAAAAGTAGATCTAAGTATCTGACTTGACATATCTATTCTACTAAAATCCACAAAACTGACAGCAGATGCAAAACAGAAGGCCATGCATATTATAATAAAATTAAATTAGGATCAATTCCGATTATTCATCTCTAGCTCAGTTTTCATTAAAAGAAAAAGTCTAAGTACCTGATGAAACAATAATTGGGGTGTTTTGTTTTAATATTCAGGACATACTACTTAAGTATGACATCACTGAGTAGTTACTCAGTGGAACTTATTTTCATATTAATTTCAATGAATCCTCCTTATACATAGAACACAGAGGCCTATCAAATAAGTTTTTCACCATTCCTACTCTGAGAATGGAATTCAATTTTTAAATATTAATTTTAATTTCTAAAGAATATGTTAAAAGCTGTAATAGGTTGAGGGGGAAAAACCCCAACCAACCAACAACTCCCACTTCTTTATTCTCCCAAAAGTAAGCATTAATGCAACAACTTCAGACTGATAGCTGAACACATAAAATGCTCAAGCTCATTCCTACAGGCTTTTATGGTGGCTTTTCACATCTCACTGGAATGGCCTCTGCTTTCTATGTATGGTGATTTTCCAAAACCCACTTCAGAAAAATAAAATGTTTTCCATTTCTATATGAACTGCTTGGTCTGGCAGCAACTACTGAGTTCATCACCCAGTGGTCAGATTTTGTCAGATGTTCATGAAATCACACAAAACCAGAGGTAGTTTCTCCACTTATAAAGCAAACTACAGTCTCTACATTACTTGTTTTCCCAAAACTTAGGTTAAATGCAGTACCTTGTTGCTCTGATTTGTTAGTGAGAAGCTTCTTGTCAATCTGCTGGTTTAACACTTCTGCAGGCAGACTTCAGCTTTTGTAAATCATCCACATCTTCACTGCTCTAATTTTACCAACTTCTTGAAGTTCAGAATTATTTGATATTGTTTAAGTGATTAGAGATCAGAGTTTACCCTTGAAACAGCCATATTACAGAGGTGCTATTTCAGCTGCTTGCATGTCTAGTAGGGTAGCAATGAACTTTGCCACCACTGAGAATCAAAATTTCTGGACATTCAGGATTAAAGCTCATGACTTTACAGTTTAAGTTGAAGAAGCCCGGAAACCCTAGGCTAGAGCAGATCACCAGCCTTTGTGATTCAAGCACGGAAGCAAGTACCTAGGCCCCACTAACCATATTCTCTTTGGGTGATGGAAAAAGAAAATTCAGATTGTGTTTATGGTAGCATGCCTTGGCAAGCTTCCTCCTTTCAAAGCCTCCTGTCCTTAGCAGGGAGCAGTATCATATTCACAGCTATTCTGCTCAGCAGGACCAGTCTACAGGGCTGCCCCAGCTCAGACCACACCACGTGGTCCCGGTGTCCTACAGGACATCCCACTGACACCTCCCCTCTTGGTGATATCCCACGGACATCCTCAGCTCTTGGAGCTCCCGAAGTCCATCGCTGCTTGGCACCCCACAACATAGCCCTAGACGCTGGGCCCTGTACAATACAGCTCCAGGGCATTCCCACTCACCTCCCAGTTTAAAACCATGCCACAACGCTGGAGAGTGATTACCAGTGAATTTTCTTTGTAACCATGACACCAGCATTGCAAAATGCTAGTCTGTTTTTATACAGCAGAAGTTTTTTCTTTAAAAAAACCAAAACCACACCAAAACCAAAAGAACAGAAAAGAGAAAAAACCACAAGGTTTGTTTTTACCCATTCTACCACAGGGACAGCAAGCTGACAGCAAATTAATACTAAGGGTAAATTAATGTCAAGTTTAGTGCAAAGACTTTAGCCTTAATAGCTGCCAGTATAAATACTATTTTGTTTCACTAAAAATGTATGTGGGTAATTATTCTAAGAAATAAGGTTCCCCATAGACTAAATTAACAATTAAGGGTCCAACTCATAGCTTTCACAAAGCACTGTTAAATGAAGCTTTCTTCCTGGTGCCCCTGCCTCTGTCACTATGCTGTTCACAGGAAACATTTTTCTAAATACAGTTCGATAAACCTGCTAAGGGTTACCTGAAGTGCACTGCATAATTTCCTGCCTGAAATTTCTGACTACCATTCACTATTATGAACAACGTGGCTCAATTCTCTTACAGCTCCAACATTTCAGCTATAAAAATGATCATAATATTGTTTTAACCCTAGTTTAGTTCTTGTCAGCTATGCAAGACATCCAAAATTATTATCATTAATGGCTAAACTACTTTAGCTTTCATAATTTCAGTGAGCTCTAGTCTAGAACATGTCATCTGGCTGCAGAGTAACTGTTAGTCTTGTTGACTAATTTTACTGGTAACCCGTGTTTTTCATGCTTTGTTGTAGGTTGGGGTTTTTTTAATTAAAAACAGAACATCCACAGCGATTCAGAGAGCTCTGGAATCTTTCATACAAACAGAAACAGTTTTTGTTAAAATTAACGACCAGCAAAATGAACTAGCTAGTTGAGGGACAAACAAAACTTTTTTTTCTTGGTAATGCAATGATAGCAAGATGACAACAGAAGCAATGAAGCCATGCCCAGGCTTTTAAAAATAGTTCTGGCCATAACTTAGTTTTAAAACACTAAGAAAAGTGCAGTTGTTGGCTTGAGTGTACAAAAAATTGGTTCAAATGTCTTCTACTTCTCCAGACATGAAAAGTACCAACTGTCAGCGCAGTGAAGAAGCACTGACCCAGGGTTTTGGGGAGCAGGCACCCCTGCTGCCAAAGCAGACAGATGACTGCAGAAAAAACTGCTGGACCAGGTGGGAACTGGTGAATATTCTTAGGGCAAAAGAACTGGGATGAAAATGAATAGGGAATGACTTTTCACTCTGTTCACTAAAACCAAAACAAGAAGGAATAACATGAAATTAATTGAAGACATGTGGCAGTTCTTCACACAATGTACAAGATGTTGTGAAAGTTATAAGCTTGTCTTGCTTCAAGAAATGCCTGAATAAATTCCCAAGCAGAAAATCCCCGGGGTGGTATTAAATATACAGATACCATGTCTGGCCCTGAGCTGCAAATAACAGCACACTGGTGGGCCCTATGAGGGAAATAACATCCCATGCTTGCCTCGTTCCAGGCATTTGCTTTCAGCTGCTGACAGAGAAAAGTCCCATGAAAGACAAGGACAAGAGTTTTATTCATTTGTGGCCACAGATTTAAACAGCCATTTCCCAGATACAGGGGAAACACATTCCTGTACACTCCTAACAGGCATTACAGCTCTATTACTGCTTACATACTCCAGCTGCAGGGATGCAGACAGGAATTTCTCAGGTGGACAATTGCAAAGAGAGCATGGAGGAGGGCTGAGTTCCTTCTAATGTACAATCAGGAATTTGCCAGTTAAAAACCAGCTACACTTTTGCAAACCAAAGACAGCACAAGTGTGCACAGGGTGGCACAATCTTCATGGGGATGAGAAACACTATAGGTAAAGCTGGGACAGAGGTGAGAAATACACTGTGCAAAGCTGGGACTATTAAACAAACTGCTGAAACTGATTTTTTGTGAAATGGTTTTGGTGTTTTCTAACCAGATCTGTTCAAATAAAGGATGCTACATGCAATGAAAGCAGTCAACAAGGCTTCAAAACTCAGGCTGAGTCAAAAAGAAGGAACATTATTTCCTCATTATAAAGTAAGAATATGTAACATTGAAAATCTGATGGCACATTTGGAACCGCCTAATGCCGTTTTTAGAATTACGTTTCAGAAGAGAGATCACTGTAAAGAGATTCGCTCAAGGGGATACTGTGAATCAGTGCTAGAACAACAATACTGCTTTAATTACAGTTTCTTATTAAGCCAGTATTAACATGCTAAAGGTCAGAGGTTGACATAATTTATAGCAAAATTATTTGCTGAGAAGTTTTCAATATCTCATCATGTAACCTATAGCTACAGATAGGCTCTGCATCACTATTCCAGGGGGAAATACTTTTGATGGCAGGAACTGCTGTATGAACATTTCATTCTGCTTCAGGAAAGATAAGAAATTCACAGGAGATGCAAAATGCTATTTTCTAAAAGTATATCAAGCCTTGAAGTTATTATGAAGAACAGCTAGGGAGAGCGGAATAGACTGACAGAAGTTCAGAAAACACTTCACTAGGGACCAAGTCCTCCCATCCAGCCCACAGGGCACATCTCCAGTAACTGTCAGAAATAAAGGCTTCACCAGCTGTTGACCACAAGGGTTTCCTCTTACATGCTTCTGTAACAGGGCCCCAGTGCAGATTTCACTTCAAGCAAACAAGATTTTTCTAATAAGCCATCTGATCAAAATAATTTACTTGGTTTAAGGGAGTTTTGCCAAGAAAAGAAAGACAGCTGAAAGTAAGAACTTTATTCCTTAGGTAATGTAAGAACAGGGTTGTCTCCAGAAAACAAAAAAAACCAACCAAACCAACCAACAGACAAAACCCCCTAGCTTTTCCAGTCAATTCCCTATATAGACAGTACCCAAGAGTTATACTGTAACACAAATACACATCATAGCTTTCAAGACCAGCAGGCTTTCTTTCTGATGACAGATGTACCAAACAAAATTGCAATCCTCCTGAGCCTTTGTATTACTGTTGTTTTGGCATTCCAAGCTGTTAAGTGAAAAAAACTATTAATAAAAAAATGTAATATTAATGTCACCCTTTCTAGTTACTAAGGTGTCTGAGAACTGCAGAACTCTTAGCTTTTAGGCTTCCTGTTGAAAAATTTATTCTGCTTCTATTGAATAATGTAGTATGGCTGCACAAAGGCTTCGATGATCATGGCATTTGGTTGCATTACCAGTCTTCCTGACAAGTTGTTCTTGGATTTCACCAGTAGAGATCTGGGCTCCTTTCTCCTGCTGCAACGCCTTGTGAATACTGCTGAGAGGGGAAAGCAGAACACAAGCTCCAGGGCTATTTCTATGCTTCAGAATTTGCAGGAAGACCCAGCATTTCTCTTGGTAAGATTTAGACTCAAGGTACTATTGAATGCTTCATAATTCATGCCTCTGAATATATAAGTTATACTCATCACTCCTCTGGATTTTTTTTTCAAACAAGGCTATAATTAGTAAAAGTCATCTTTGATACTATGACTGAACTAAGCATGAAGGAAAGCAGCACAGTCTACTGTGAACCTGTCTCCTCCAGTGGAAGGCACAGGAGCCAAAACTGCTCCTTAACCAATCTCTTCTCAGTGATCTGACATGGATGAATTTAAGCTTCATAAATGGACTTGAGGGTCTGAATTTAATTGAATGTTCCCATGTTAGAAATGAACAGAAGTTTGATTTTTAAAAGCCCATGAAGTCAGCAGAGATTCTTTTGTTTAGTTTAGTAAGCTCTGAGTAAAATACTATGAACATTAGCCAAATGACAGTCTAGGTTTACAGCTTAGAGCTCTTATTTATTCAAGTCTCTCCATATTAATTAAGAAGATACAAGCACAGGCAATATGGGAAGAACCAAGAGGTTCAAATTCCTGCTGGCAACTGCAGGAAGAATCCAGATGTCTTGTATAATAGTGCGAATAAAGAAGGTAAGAACAAAACTCCAGTCCCCACAAAAGAACCCATGACAATTTGTCTTGAACTGTTCTATAGAGGAAATCCTTCCTGATATCAAATCTGACAATTTGTTTGTTTTATGATAGCATCTAGAGGCATCAAACAAGTATCAAGAATTTGGTGTAATAAGTACCATAAACACATAGCAATGAAGCAGCCCTGAGTCTAGGAAAACACACATTTCTGTTTGAAAAAATATATAGTTCACTGAAATATTCCTGTCACACACCTTAGGCAGGTTTCCCTACCTCACAGATAAAGTTGTCCAATTCAAATACAAACTGCCAGTCTCAGAGGTATTGATACAGGCAAGTTTTCGTTAAGTTTCAAGTACATTTCAAGTTCTATAATTAAAAAGAAATTTAGACTTTCAGCTTAACTTAAAAGCATGAATGTATACAAGACTGACAGAACTCCATGCAAATCTCTGTCATGGCAGTCATTTTGTGCTGTTGGTTGCAAACCAATGGTGTTAAGCCACCTTGATAAAGCAAATATCCTAGTGGCAAATTACTTTAAACTCCCACAGCAAGACAGTTCAGTTACGGTGATTTATTTTAATTTAGATTTGTGTAGCAAGGACTCTTCGGGAAGTGTGCCTAATAGAGCATTAGAGTCTTGCCAGCTAGTTGTAGTGCTTCAACACCTTCATCCTTGAAATGTCTTTGTTATTTTTGGTCTTCTTTCAGCAAATTTGTCTCTTGCACTGGGAGGTAAGTGACATATGGGCCACATGGTACATTTGAGGATTATGCCATTTTTGAATAATAGCTTTTGGAGTCTCACTGCCATGCCAGAGAGCCAAGGTAGGTATTAGCAGGAGGTTATCACATACTGCAATATATGAAACACACAAAAAATTCTTTATCTAATTTGTTTCTCATGTTCCTTTGTAGTGGATCCATCAATTATTTTCAGGGGACTTTTTTTTTGTAAATTCCACGCATTCACAGAGCTGGAGTTATTTTCACAGCAGCCAGAGACGCTTGTCTGTTCTGGATCACTTCCTTTCCTAGTAGTTTTATTTACAGTTGATTACTTCCCTAAGATAAAGAAGTGGTCCTTACTGACTTGGAAATTACCATCTGCCAGTGTGACTCTAAGCTCATCATGGCAAAACTCACAGAAAATGAATTAGCAGGTATAGCAAAATCCCTGGAAATCATTCATCACTATGGTAGACCTGGTATAGGATATATTTAACTAATATGGACCAAGAAGAGCACATTAAATTGGAAAATGCAGAATCACAAGGCTGCTATTAGGAATGTAAGAAATACAGATGTTAAAGCATGAGAACACTTATCTTCAAGCCCCCACAAACCAAATACACATCAGATAAATCCTGGAATCTCTAGATATATATAGTTCTTAATAAAACTATCCACAGAGCACAGACAACCAAAGCCAGATCTTCCCCCTCCCAGGCCTCACTACATTCAAACTACTGGTTTTCAGTAAAACCAGCAGGGTTTAATTCGACATGGCAGCCCTGGATACTTCCCCTGCAGTCAATTCTCTTCTTTCAGATGAGGAGGACGTGAGAGGCAGAGAGAACCAGGATGCCAATTTAAGTGACCATGGAGCTGCTGTTGCTGTTCATTAAGCCTCTCTGATGGAGGACTAGATTTGTTTTGGCACTGCATTTCATAAGACTCTAAAGCACAGACAATAATCTAAACCACAGACTGTCAAACTCTTGTTAGGCTTTTCTCACCAGTCGTGGAACAAGTATGACTCACCAGCAAACAGCACATACTCTTAAGTGAATCTTCAGCAGAGTACAGGGAATGCATGTAGGGTGCATCATTCTTTCCAAGGGTTCACAGGTTTTATCTTTCTACCCTATGTCTGTGCAAATGAACTGCTGTCTTCATTTGCAAAATCCATGAGTGTATCACCTGCTATTTTTCCAAAAAGTTACCAATTACACAACACAGTGCAATAGTGGCTGTAAATAAGGTATTCTACTACTGTTGGTATCAAATTGAAAATCTCCAAAATCAGTCTGTTCAACTGAGCCACTAATGTTGGGGTGACAAAACGCATTGTGACACCAAACATCTTTCTCGCATGCCTGTGGCTGTCGTCTGATTCTGCACTTAAACAATGAATTGTCTGAAACATCCCTAACACCAAACAGAGAAAAGAAATTTGGCAGTGGGAAACAATAATTAAATGTGGAAAATTCACTTCTATTTGTTTTAGTGCTGTGCTTTTAACACTGTGGTCAGACATGCAAAAGAAAACCCTGAGAATTTGCCATGAAAAACAAAACTTTGTTTTTCAAAAGAAGAACTTTGCAATATAATACTGCATTTTAGATACTGCAAAATATAAACTTGGTTACAGCTTGAGAGCATTAAAAACTCCTCAAATCTTAAATATTTTATTTGCTATTAACTTCATGAAAATAACTAAGAGTACATAAAAATGATGCTAGCATCTACTTAATTCTAATTGAAAACATAAGTCTTTGTTTCCTATTGACTCAAGACAGCAGTGCCGCCAAGAGACATTTCATTATACAATACAGCCTTGTCGTTTTGTAAAATAACCTCCAACAGATTATTTTAATTGCTCAGCACAATATTAAGAGAGGAAAGACACTTGCAAACAAGAGCCAGGCTCAAATGATGCTGGCATTTCTCTGAGAGGGTTTCAGGGGCAGGAAGAAGACTGGTAATTTACAGTTTCATTTTCCAACCATTCTGAAGCTGCTGATTGTCAGAAACTGTAACATCAACATAAAGCTACATATAAATCTTTTGCCAGCTACTTATCAGGCTTTTCTGCACAAGCCATCTCAATACCCAGACTACCCAAGTTTTCTTTTCTTATTCTGAAGTTTCTCAGTTTTCACCTGCCTCCTTTCCTCACAAACAACTATGTTGATATTACCATTAAAAAAGCCTGTCTGCTAATCCTGCAAGACAGTTCTTCTGAAAGTACGTGCACTCTTGTTTCCCAGAGGTATATCATGCTTTCTAGGTTACCAAGTGAGTGAAAAAACTTAAAAGCATGGTTTTGAAATAACAGCACATGGACTGCCAGGCCTCATTAAAACCAAGATCTATTACAGGGCAAAATGATGGTTATGTGCTCATTTACTTTTCCATAAAACCTACATGTCAGAACCCATTCAATATATTCTTGAAGAGTTCTAACACACAGACTTATAACAGTGATATAAATTACTAGAAAAAAATAAGGATGACAAAGTATGGGCAATTTGCTGATTTTTAGATAATATTTGGTAGTCACTGAATGGAAGCAAATGCCACAGCATCAGGACTAGCATCAAATATTCATATATTAGAATATTTATGTAATACACAATTCACATGTACACAGCTGTTTTGCTAGTTGAATGCATGATATTCAAATGTAGGGTCCATGATAAAAGCTGCATTGTAAACAAAATTCCCTTTACAAGGACAGTACTAATAAAAAGAAGTGCTGAAAACCCCTACTCAGGAGAGGTTTAATTTGCATTTAGTTGTCCATTGAGCCGTACATTGCTAATAAATCAATACTCAACATCCAAGGTTCTCAAGAATCAAAAGTAATTCAGAAGCAACCTATGATTACACAAGTTTAGATAGCTTCTAAAGAAGGAATTTAAGAAGTACTGGATAACTTCAGATAAAGCACCACCTGAAAATTGAAAGTTATATTTGAAGTTAGTTAACTCAAACTAAATCATTATGCTAAATCAGTTACAGAAACACCATGCAGAAATAAAAATCAAGAGTTAATTATTTTTAACAGGGGAAAAAAAGGAAGTATTATATTAACTGCATTTGAATCAATATAAAGAGCTTTTCGAAGGAAAAGTCTGCCTCTAACCACAGTTCCACAAAAACGGGATTCAGTGCTATTTTGATACACAGAAGAGTAGCTCCCGGTCATGTGGTTAAAGGAGATTCCATTTGTCTCTCCTGGGCTCACGGAGTTGCAGTTCTGTTCCTCCCCAGTTTGCTGCCCTCTACCATTCTCTTCTCCAGCCGTGTTTTGGCTTCATGCACATTTTCCCTCCAAGGTCAGCTGAATACATTTGCCTTCAACAGCACCACTTCCTATTTTCCCTGCTGTGTTGAATTCGAGTTCCTTCTTTGCAGATACTTCTACTTTCCTGCCTTTTGAGCTCACTTTACTCTCCAAATTCCACCTAATATACACATACCTGATGTTCCTTCCCATCCTCTTTGTCCTTTCATGAGTATTTGCAAGTCTCCAATATTTTAGAAAAACAGAGTTGTATATCCATAATTTCCTCTAAGATAAAATTTCTTTTGCATATGCAAAAGGCTTTTATCCCATGGAAAGAGCAGATCTTGACTTTTAGAGTCAGCAAACTTAGGAGTACCTCTATGATAGTTTCCCCCCAAGCTAATTCTTACAAGTCAAGTTTTCAAAAACAAAAAAAGTCTTGCTGCTAAGGTCTACTACATGAAAAAGTTCTGCAAATATTAAGTTGAAGTTTCAGCCAGAGGAAGTCACACATTTACAGAACAGATTTTCTATTTCCTTTTTTCTTTCTTATTTCTATAACATTTTCTATTGCAAACAACAAAAATGTACACTTTGTTATGCACTTCCACAAAAACATCATAAACACAAATTATGTGCTATTTACTGATTTAGATTAAGTTTATTTAGACAAGCCTACTGAATTAGAGAAAAAAACTTAGAAAGCATGCAAAAGTAAAGGTAATCTTACTTTTTCATCATCATCAGAAAAAGGGGCACCTCCTGGAGTCTTATTTATTGCTTGGGCAACACCAATAATCTCTCCATCACTGTTTCTTATGGGCATGCACAAGAGTGACTTGGTCTTGTATCCAGTCAGTTTGTCAATCTCATCATTAAAGCGCCGATCCTTCAAAAGAAAAGAAGGAAACACAGATATATGAAATGTATGTCAAAGCTTTCTTCAGACAGCAAAGTACTTTTCTCAATGTCTGTTGTGGTATTTTTTAACAGCAGTAGGCTGCTGCTCCTCTGTTACCACCCCATTCTTTATTAGCTGTTTTTCCTCACTTTTCTCAGGGGAGCAGTACAAGGTTTACCATTACATAATCACATTCACTGAAGTCCCACATTTATATCTCAATTAGAAGAATGTCAGCAAAGACTGATATCTGCCATTAGTAACGTGGTCATACATACACACTTCTGCTAGGCCCTGCTGCCATTTCACACCCGTGTTCTGAAGATGCTCACAAAGTTTCTGTCAAGTAAATGGAGACTCTTTTTGGCCCCATTTCTGTCTATTCAGGTAAGACTGGTTATGTGGACCAGTATTCCAATGCAGTACAAACACTATCTCAAAGAAATACAATGAAAACCTCAGCTCTTTCTGGAAAACTATGTACAGGAATGTCCCTGTTCAAAAAAACCCCTGTGCAGCAATCCATTCTCTGTAATGGTAAAACCCAAACTGCAGATCATAAAGTAATTCAAAGGAGGATGAAAAGTTAAGAGGTAGTGCTGACATCACTTTTGTTCATGTTGGTAGAGCACAGTCTTCAACAGCTCTTCTACCAGCCAGAGAGGAAATTACTGCATTTCGCTGGCAGCAGCTCTGTTCCTGCAGGGTGAAGGTAGCATTTGTGCTGCAGACAACAGTTATAGCCAGGTCAGACTCTACTAACATGAGGCAACTAATATGTACAAAATTAGGCATGACTTTTTGTTTTCAAAGGTTTAAACAATATTGGCTGTGAAATAACATCCATATTTGTCTCAAGTCATGAAAACAATCCACACAGTCCTTAATTTGATTGTGATGAGGAATTCATTAAATTTTTAGTATACTAAGAACTGAATTTTTTTTCTTGACAATTTTATATCTATTTCTATTTCCCTGTTGCAAATTCCAGATGCTATAGAAATAGTCTCTTTGAGACATGATTTAGAAATGCTCTAGTCTTACCCATTATAAAGATTAACATATACATTTGGCTACTTTATTACTTATTGAACATTTGCCAACATTTCAACCCCAAGGAATTAATACCAAATGTACCAAAGAACTTCTTTGGGAGAGCCAGAATTCCCATGATGGATGTTTTTTAATAACAGCATCAAGGATGCAGATCTGCCTGATCTTGTGATCTTTCCATATGCTTCTAAACACTTTTATATCAACTTCAATAGAAGCTGAGCTGTTCTGCACTGTAGAGAATCTTGCCTAGAAAGATATGGTTCTTCTACAACAGAAGAAAGGAAAATGCAGTGCAATTATCACACAGTAGGCTTCAGTAATCAATAAATTAAATATTTCTTCCAGTACTTCCTGGTAATGTCTGAACTACTGTTTGGAATTAGTTGTTGTTGCTGAAATATTGATAATATATTTTGTGCTACTGAAGAGACAGTCCCTGCTCTACTAATTTTGCACCAAGCAGAACAGAGTACATGGGGAGAACACTGAAACAACAGCGTGCCTTGAGTAGTAATACTGCTGTTGATTGACACCTAGTGGGCCTTACAAAAAAGTAAACCTTCCAGAGGCAGTTTGACTGAAAAAAACCAGCTGTTGGTCACACCAAAAGTGAGTTGAGATTTTCTTATCTGAATACACTTCATACACGTGGTATATGCAGTCATTGCCTTTTCAACAGGCCTCAAGATGAACATAAAAAGCACTCTTTGATCTGTAGGGTGTGGTTATACACAGGACAGGGGCTGGTGAACCTGTCTGAACGAGATACACACAGTACACTGCCAGTGTTAGCAGCAGATGAAATGATGAGCTATGGAGCCAGTGTTCCTTAATGGATGCTATGGAGTAGTAGAGACACGGGAGGGATGAGCAGTTTGAAAACTGTTGGTGTTTCCTTTAATGTACAGCTCGTTCCTGCTGCATTGCTTCTCCTTTCAGGCAGATCGTGGAAGTTTCCTGTTTGTATCTCCCCCTGGAACCTCTACACTAGGAGGAAGCAAGATATCAGATTGTATCCACTGTCGCTAGAGAACTGGATTACCTTTTGCAGAAGGGTATTACATCTTGGAGCCAAAACTAAAGGTACAGTTGTCTAAGAAAGTTAACGCATTTAATTGGAAAAATGAGACATTTTTGAGAAAAAACTCGATAACTTGGTAAAAGCTGAAAATCATCAAGATGTGAAGCAAACCTATCCCAAATCTTTTGTGGAAAAGCATGCCAGAATTTCATTTGGGTGACATTTGAGAAAGTGATGAGGAGATATATATATACATATATTTAAGTGAACAAAATAAAATACTGTTCCTGGTAACACTGATATTGCTGAACCATGCAATATGCACATCCAGAATGACTGGGTGACCTGCATTATGTTCCAAACCTCTTATCCCCACACTCTTCTTTCATCAGTTACTTTCATAATAGGACATAAGTGCCAGGATCTAACAGAGAGGTTTTACTGAGTTTAACAGTACCAATAAAAACCTCAACGCCCAGGTGTGAACTGTGATGGTCAAGAATGGACAAAATTTATACCTCCCTCTCCTCACAGGGCAGTAACCTTGAGCAAGGAGGCCTGTTTAGCAGCTGATTACAAAGCTGGTAAATCATAGAGAGAAGCTCTGTCAGACTGCAATCATTTTGAGATATAAACGGTATTATCCCACATGTTGGAACAGCCTGCAACACAACAGGGTCCTCATTTGCACCAGGCTCCCGGGTAGTAAGGAGTATCAGTGTTTATGACAGTGATGCAGCACTTGCTTTAAAGTTTTTTACAGTTAAGACATATATTCAGAAATCAGGGACAGACTAGATAAAAGCTTTTGAGAGAGAGACTTCACCATAACTGTAATTGTACTTACAGTATTATCATGCAACAACACTCATGAATTAAAGTCTTCCACTGACTGTTTAAAACACTACTAAACCCAAACATAGTTGGTTTTACTGCTTTGGTTCTATATAATGAGTTTTCTACATAGAGATATTAAAAATGTGAAGGCTGAGGCACTTTTAACTGGAATTTCACATCTGCCATCAAGGAAAAGTTACTCTGTAGGACAAACTCTATCCTAGTCTTATGGATATTTATTGATTGTGAATTCTTAGTGG
Source organism: Orthonyx spaldingii (assembly GCA_013397795.1). Classification (NCBI taxonomy): domain Eukaryota; kingdom Metazoa; phylum Chordata; class Aves; order Passeriformes; family Orthonychidae; genus Orthonyx; species Orthonyx spaldingii. The sequence continues at coordinate 2,354,755 of VZTJ01000889.1, forward strand.
GGAAATGTTACCCTGTGAAAGGTGATAACCAAGTAAAGACATAGAAGACAGCAAGTTTGATCCATCAGTCCAAGTGCTGGTATTTCAGTTACCTGCACAGGAACAATGCAGTCCCAGTTTTCTGGATTATTTGAAGATTGCCAGTGAATGAGAACAGACAAACATCTTCATGGTTTTGTTCTGCAGAAGACCAGATTAAGGTATATAAAGTTTTTTTTCATTAGGATTCTAGAATTGTATGTTATCAGAATCTCAGCTTTCAACTAAAGTTTTGGCTTCTGAGCAGCTTCACCAACTGCCTTTCAGTGTTGATTTTCAGTTAAAGTAGGTAGTTCATACACTGTTAGCAAACATACAATTTTCACTGGGTTTTTCTGGTTTTTTCAAACATAGGATAACTCTTTGAACTTGAAATGAAAACATGTCTTTTTATAACCTTATCAAAACTAGTACATTTCATGTGAGCATTATTACCATGATTTAGAACAAAAGAAAAAAGTATAACCCTAACCCAAGTTAGCTAAGAATCAAATAATATAATGGAGAATGAAACCTGCCTCATAACATTTCCAGGAATTAAGTCTTCATGACAAAGCCACCTCCTCTTTCTTCAATATATAAGGAATAGTGTTTAATCTAGTGAAATGCACCAAATGCCTCAGCCAAAGCTGACAGCTAAAAGAGAAAGCCATTTTTGATTTTATGATTTGAAACCACTTTTCAAATCTTTTCATCACACAGAACACTACAAAAAATATTCAATTAACAGGCCTAGCCCATTATATTTTACCATTTACTGCACCTTTTTTTTGTTATTGTTTTGTTTTTTTCTTTAGAAAGGGTTCTATTAAAAAAAAAAAGCACACAACTTGCATCAAAATTTCCTGGAATATACTGTATTTAAATTACTGATTAAGTTGCTAAGTTGTATCAAAAATAACTAATACAAATAGTATGACAGCATTGTTAATACCTGAGTATTACTGTAGTACCAGACTGCATGGGATAGACAAGTTTGAGTGAATTTATAGAAAGCCATCCTCCAAGAGCCTTTACAAAAATAGAGAAATGGAAGTTGGAAGATTTCATAACTCAATTCACTTTATTAATCACGCTTCCTCTAAGTATAATACATAAGCTTTCATAGAAAGCAAAGAGCAAGAAAGCAAAAAGAACAATCTAAAAGAACAGCAAGTTCTCTAGATTCAAAGCATAACATAAAAAAGCTAAATACCAATAAAAAAATTAAGGCATGCAGTCTGTTCTAGATACTTTTCTAAAAATCACATATGGTGCGAATTACATTGTGCATAAACAGGAAACAAAAACCAAGCAATAAACCACTAAAGGAGAGATGGGGAAACCTTGTAGAGAAGAAACACACAAAACACAAGTAATAAAGCAATCTCTGAAGAGACTTCCATGTCAGGACTGCTGCAGCTATTCCTGTCACCTCCCCCAAAATTCCTAAATCCCCAGAGACAAAGGCAGCAGGAGAACAAACTAGCACCAGGCAGCAGCATCACAAACCTAATTCTTCCAAGTAAATAAGCACAGTCCAGTTATATTGTGACTATTTATATAGTGACAGCAATATTTCTTATGAGATAAAATTACTACAACAGATAGGACACGTGAAACAGCTCAGCCAACTCTTATTTCTTTACTCCCAAAACAATTCTTATAAAATGAGAGAACATTGATTCTCAAAAATATTTAAGTTCCAGATTTAAAACTAAGACCATATACAGTCTGAATTTAAAAAGTAGCTTACTTTGAAAAAACAAAAAAGGTGTTGATTTGCAGCAATGCAATACTAAAAGTTTTGTGGTGTTTTCCCCCCCTCCGTGTATGTCAGGAGTTTGGGGCTTTGTTTAGTTTGATTGGTGGGAGTATCTCATATGATTTATACCCTTTTTCTGACCACTGTTTCATTTATTAGTTAGACAATGAACATTAGTAACAATGCATGTTTGTCTAATTATGACTTGCACAAAATTAATGTGAAAAAATCATATAACAATCTTAAACAGAAGTGTTTACTTTATATGCACTAGCAAGTCTACAAAGCCGAGTGTCTAACTAATAAGCATAATTACAGTTCATGCTTCATAGTCTGAACTGATCAGCAGGGGCAAAAAATATTCTCTAGGACATTACCCAGATCCATCACATAATGTTTTTTGTTTTCTTCCTTCAAAACAAACTCCAGTTACATCACCAATAGCATAACACTTAGTCAAGTTGTGGTGTTATATAAAGCAGATTCTGTGCACTTCTAGTCTGATTGTATCACTATTAAAGGAATTGTTTGCAAAGAAAAATATTTTTCCTCTAATTTTCAATATTTAGAGATGACACCTGGTTACTCTATCACAGTGGTTCTCTCTTCCCTCCTGTACCCTCCCTGACTGATGCCCCACTGGGCACTGACTACAACCACATGTTCCCATCTTGTTCCAACATTTCTTTAGGACAGGGCTTAGTGCTGAGCTCCTAAATATTCATGATTCCTTATACAAGATATATACACACAGGTGGCTTTAAAAAGCTAATACTCCTCTGAGCAAGGAAACCAACAAGACTCCTGGGTGTTTCAAGAGAAATCTGTGTATGGGTTTAAACCTAGCACCTGCTGGAGATTACTCAGGTGGGCAACACAGTTTCAAGTGTTACAGCAGCACTCTGACAGGATTCTTGAATAAGAAATTAAAAATATCTTATTGTTACAAAGCCGTAGTGTTTGTTATTAACAAAGCAGCACTCATTCTTAAGTGTGTACTGTAGAGACATGAAGCTCAGACTGCACAGAGTTGCTGTTGCCCTATTAACACATAACTCTGCGGAGCCATTAGTTTCAGTCATTTATTTTTCATAGCTTATCAATAGGGTTATCTTAGAAAAGTAAAACAAATTAACTTGTATAATGATACATGTATACTTCTTAAATTTGTTATTCTATAGAAAAACTATGCAATAGAATACGACTGTAAATAACCAAAACGAAATATCCATTTGTTTTGAAAAATTGAAAGCCTATCAAGCAGAACACCAAAATCATTTACCACGCAAAACTGCAGCTTTACTCAGTATTGTGCTTGTAACAGGACTTCAGCTAAAATCTGAAGGGCCAAATCCTGCAGTTTTTTCTCCTAGTCACTGACCTGCTCTCATCAAATATATATACTACCTTCTCATGAGGAACTATAGGCCACAGTGTGTCACCAGTTTCACATCTGTTCTACAAAGACATTCTAGAATGCCTGAGGTAAAAAAACCCTGAAAACATCTGTACTCTTAGACAGATGGATCGGCTGAGCAATAAACTGGTTAATGTCTATCAGCTTACCAAAAGGAAAACCACCCCAGCTCTCCAAAAAGCTTTTCCTGCCAAAGCTCTGCAGTGCCAGCAGACCAGGGACTTGCTGGACGAGGGAGATCTGAGGATCCAGGCCCTACCACCACTCCATTGGAGAGACCAAAGGTACCCAGGACTGAGTACCTGCTCTATGGAGCAACTAAGAAAAGGAGACAGGATTTTTTTTTCTTTTTTCAAGTAGAAAAACATCACAAAATTACTAACCTGTTAATGCCCTAAAGTCCTTCATGCTTGCGGTTGCTTGGGAGTGACCTCTCACAGCAGCACGGAAACCAAACATGCCATCTCCTTCAGCGCTGATTTTAAGTATGTGAGCACAACTAAATAGCTGTTAATTACACAACAGCCCCCGTGGGAAGTAGACAAGACTCATTACACCCAAGTCTGGGCAGGCTTCTTCCATCCCAACCCTTTGTTACACTGCTGCTCCCAGAGCAGGGACTTGGAGCAAAGAAGCCCCACCTGGACACCCTGAGCACAGCCACTGCTGGCCCATCTGCTGCTCATCCCAAACTATCTCGGCACCACATCCATGGTGGGCACACCTGGCGCAGCAAGCAGGTGGTGAGGATCCATGGAGGAAATGACTGAGCAACCCTGGAGGACAGGCTTCCTGGTGAGGGAGGCAACCTTGCCTGCACCGCACAAGTGTGGAGGGGAGATGTGACTCCTCAGGACACCTGAGGGTGCCACCAGCAGTGTACATGGCACTGCACAGCCCTGTCTGTCCTGGGGATCCACAGCAGCAGCACAGGGACATGAAACACCTGAGCCTTCGCTTTGGACAAGTGTTCCTGGTGGGCATCTCCAGAGGGTCGTGGTGGTGTGACCCGGGCAGGTCTTAGGATGCTTTATGCATCAGCCAGAAACTGTTACCAAAGAGGAAGACTCATGGAGTGAGGCAGGTGACAGGACATGAAGAGACTGCTGCCCTGAGGGCTTTCTGCCTTCCCGCCCTCCAGGAGCTGCTGCCTCCTGTGGAAAGATCCCTCTCTCCCAGGCCAGCGCCACTGTGACAGGAAGGATGAAGGACATGTTCACAGCCACTGGGCTGCAGACACAAGGGTAATTACAACACCCCTTCACCAATGTACAGGCTTGTACTTAGAATTTCAGGTTTTCCTAAATTTTGCATGATGAGCTGGAGTGTCCTTTCCTGCAAAGCACATCAGAGCACCTTAGTTTTTACTGCCTCAGTTATCTCCTGCATTCCCCATGGCACTTCCTAGTCATGCTTGATGTACAGCAAAAAAAAAATTTGAGTTTTATCTCTTTTCTGTATTACATGGAAATTTTAAAGACCACTGTGTATTCTGCTTGCCAGGTCTTACAGTCTTTGCTCTCTAAAGAGCAACCTCTGTCCTTGTTAAGAGCCAATGCTGAAATGAATAGAGCTGTTGTTGGTGCCACATCTAAGGCTGCTGAGTAGAGCAGTGATAGGTGCTTCCCATTTGCAGAGCAGAACCTCCCAGGCCCCAGGGTTTTCATGCTTCAGCTGCTCTTTAAAACTGAGAGAGACACACTGTTCATACTGATGATGACAAACAGCTGTGCTGTGTATGGAAACGTGGTTCATGTCTCTTCTTGACCTTCTGCACCCACAGCCAGCCCCACACGGGCCCTCCCAGGCTCCGTCCTCCTGCAGCCCTGAGCAGTAACTTGGTGATGCTGTCCTGGCACAGCAGGAGACACTGAGTGCTCAGAGCTCACAGGAGGGCATGAAAAAGACAACATTGATGCTTGTACCTAGGTATTCGAGGATGTTTAAAACTTCCTGTGAAGGGCTGTGTGTGCATTAACTCTGTTACACTTGGCCTAAGCTTGAAAGAGTCCAGTACAAAGAGAGCTCGATTTGTTTCTTACTTTCCCTGATTTCAGTTGCAGTAATGTGGTTACATTTTCTTTTCGAAGACTTGAGCTCTATTGAAAAATAACTCTGGTCATATTTTACGGCACTTTCTCTAACTTACAAAACCCATGTCTTAGCATGACTCCATTTAATATTTCTCCTCTTTGCTGCATGCTTTATTAAAACATCCATCTGGTAAGCCATTTTTGTCTTCTGTCTTGTAAAGCTACTTTTTAAATTCCAAATTTATCATAAGATGTGCAGAAACTTTATTCAGCTGACACTGGAAAATGACAGAACACATTTTTCTCCACTTTCTGATATATGCTTACTATTCTAGAGTGTAGTATTTTTTCCACTAGTTAGAAGGATTTGGGACGCTATTAAATTGCTTCCTAATTTTTGCACAGCTAAAGGTATAACAACAACCAAACATTGCTAGTAATTTAAAATGTTTAAAATTAAAATGTTTATTATTTAAATACTGCTCTAAAAGATAGAACAAAATTGAAATTATCAGTAATTTCAGCTAAACATCATGGATGTCCTGTGAGAAGAATGGATGACATGAAAAAAATCCACAGCTTTAAACAGGAAAAACACTTTATATTTGTAAACGACTTCTAAGAACTACAGGTAACAGTCTCTGTCTGTGTACTTACAATAGGCTTAATAATGTTCATAAATGACTATGGAAGCTACATCTATTCTCTGTCAGAAGCAGCCTCAATGGACATTTAGGCCCCAAATTTCCTTACCAGCATGACCTGATTCTTCCAACATGTGTCTCAAAATATAGTGCATTATTCCATATGAAAAAGGATATAGAAATGCTTCCCAAAATTTACATATGGGAGCATCCAAGGCCTTATTTTAGAACTTAAAGTGACTGAAAGTTTGATTTACAATTCAATTGGATTAATTTCAGGAGAAAGAGTTTTAGACTGGCTCCAAAATGAAATGCAAAGTATCTAATTGCTTTCTTTTTCTCAAATTTTCTGTACTGCTAACTCTTGCAGATCAGATCATGCAAACTATTAAAATTATAAACTCACTTTCATCAAACGACTTCGCATTGTAATAAAAAAAGCTTTTAATGCCATGAATGAAATTGTGCAACTTTTGAATCAGTCATATGACATTCATCTAAACCTTTCCATATACTAAGTATTTGTCAAATTCTCTATTGCTGTGAGCCTCCAAGAAGTTTGTTCAGTCAAGGCTGACCTTCATAAATTAAACTACCGTGAGATCTTATATAGTCATTGTTTAGTATTAAAAGAAGTGATTATTATACAATCCTCACTATGTAATATTAATTCCAAACCTTGTTTCTATGTATGTTTATTGAATTAAGAAAGATTGTTCACATGAAGAGATTTTGAAAGTCCCACTCAGCAACAGTAACAATCACCTGGATTGTGGAAAAGCCCCATCCTATTAATGATTTAATTTTCTGTATTTTTTCTTTTTAAAAAAAGAAATGTGTCCTTGAAACACTACAGTGTTTCTGATAATGACACAACCAGTCATTTACAAATACTTCCTGAAACAATCAGTCTGATGGGCACAGGGGACTGCCTGCATGGAACACGTTACAAGACATGACAGCTCTTAAATGTGATGTTGATTGCACTGAAGTACTATTAATGTCAGTCGTAGCTGACAGTACAAGCAGGCAACCCAATTTGTACTCAGTGGTAGAATTCCAACTGGTATTTGATCAGGCTCTGAGAAAGCAGAGACGGTTGAATAATAATAAATTTCCCAAAAGAGTAAACTAGCTAATTGATGATATGGAAGCATGTTTACCTCTTTTTAAACAAGTTTGTTAATTTAAAAAACAAGCAAAAGAAGTTTAAATTAATCTAGAAGTTCCTCTGACCTTGTGTAAGGCCTTTTCTTGCCAAACAGTTTAGCATCAATGTAGAACCCCTCTTCAAAGGACAAAAAAATGGTGCTCTGCTGTCACCCCTTTTTCTTCAGCTCCACTTGACAGAGTTTCCGGGTGGTGCTGGTTTTATACTTGACAGCTGATTAAACACTTTCATCATCAGTGGCTGAAAAAAGTACTATCATATTTATTAATTTTTAAAGTGCTCCATTGTGAGCAGTAGAATGATCTGAAATGGAACAGCTGTCACCTCTTCACACACACGTACCTGGGCTTCCACAGAGCTCTTTATACCATTAAATTAGAAATGTCTCCTTTTAATGATGCACAATGGATATATATCCTTGCCAAGTAAGAGAAGATAAACTGTACTAAACTTAACTGAAAGCAGGGCCTTGTTTTATTATCAAGCAAAACTTTCATTGCAGTTGGAAGGTCTTAAGTTTCATTTGCACTAAAATCAATCGAAGTAGCTCCACTGAAAGTAAGGAAGTTGCAATTGATGTAATTACAGGATGGACTTGGATTAGAACTTGCTTATCTACTGCAACTAATGTACTTAGGGCTTAAAGATGCAATGAATTGTATTATTTATAATATTTAAATTGATTTTGAATAAGAGCCAGACAAAAGTATAACATAAATAGCACTGGGCATGGCAACTGGATGGATTGCTTTTCACTTTTCTCTGTGGATGAAGCAGAAAATATCCAATAGTCATTTTAGTTTGAGCATTTTTTACCCTTCCCTTTTAAATCTGTGGGTTGGGAGCCTCTGTCAATCTGGATCTGTGAGGTGCCTAGTATTTTTCAACTACTGCTTGATAAATAAATAAATAAATATTCATCCCCAAAGACATATACCCTGATTCTTCTTCTTCTGTATTTAAAAACCAAAAATAACCAATGTTATTTTTCAAGTTTCTTCCTTGTAGTCTGCTGTAAAGCATCATCAGTTTTTAAATGTTTATTATTTTTTTATTATTGTAGAGTGAAATAAGACACTGGGCAATGATTACTACTAAAATTCTTCAAGACATACATCTCCCATCTTTCTAAAGCTTTCCGAGATCCAAGAACTGGGGAAACTGGTCACTTTGTGGTTCTTCATTTCCTTCAGAACCTCCAATTCCTCAGAGTGTCTTACACAAATAAACATCAGAAACAGACCCCGGAAACAGAGGTAAATTTCAAGGCAGGAAACTGAAGGCTCTGTTCTACACTGACACATTCGGGCAAAGGCTCCTCTGTCCCTGCTGAAGCCAGGGGTCCATGTCTGCCTTGAAGCATTTTCACAATTCACACTGAAACCTCTAAAGCAGTAAAAGGTGGGGAAAGTCTTTGTTGGAGAATAACAGGACACTGGCTATATCACTACTAGGAATAGGTTTGAAACACATACCATGTGGGCTGAGTGGTCATTTGCAACGGTGAAAATATATGCTCTTTTGAAAGCAACGAGATTTTTTCAGCAGCGGGCAGCCAGGGAACATTGAGACAGAAATTTAAGAACATTATCATTGGGACTGTCGCGAGCATTTTTTTTTTTAAACTTTTCCTCAGCCGGTTCCAAAACACGCTTTGGAAGCACATGAAGCCGCCTATCGCTCCTGCGAGACCCAGAGCACTGCTGTGGGGGTTGTAGGGCCCCTTTAGCCCCATCGGCCACCCAGGCGGGGCTGCCCCTCCCGCTTTCCCCTGAGTCCCCTGGGCGCTCCCCCCTCGCACACCCGCGGCATTCCCGGCCGGGACAGCCCGGGGGAGGCTGGCGGCGGGCAGGGACACCCTGAGGGGAGGCAGGGCCGGACGAAACGAGGGCTTCTCGGCCGGGGGAGCCTGCCCGGCTCCTACCTGGTAGGCGTCGGGAATGTTGACCGTCTCTCCGTACTCCGCCACGTAGCCGATGATGCCCTTGCCCCAGGGCACCTGCACCTCGTTGCTGTCCTCGGTGGAGCCGCAGGGCAGCAGCGGGGTGCCGGCGTGCACGTCGAAGAACTTGGAGACCAGGGTCTTCTTGCCGGAGGAGGCCCCCTCCACGAGGAAGAGGGATCCCCGGTCCGCGTCCACCATGAGGCAGACGAAGATGAGGATCTTGTAGCTGAGGCTGGTGAGGTCCAGGTCATTGGAGATGTCCTTGACCAGTTCCAGGAAGAACTGGCGCTCGTTGTGCTCCTTGAGGTAGCGCTTGTAGTCCAGGGCGGGGAGGGGGTACTGGGGCAGGCTGACCCGGGACTCCAGCAGGGCGCTGAGGATGTGGGCGGTGGTGGGGGGCAAGGAGCTGGCCTTCCGCAGCAGCGCCCGCCGCCGCACGCTGCTCAGCGGCTCCTGCGCCCGCCCGTGCACATGCTCGTCGTAGGTGAGGTTGACGTGGATCGCCTTGGAGCGGGCGAAGCTCTTCCGCAGCTCCTTCTGGGACGCTCGGCGCTGCAGCCCCCCGGGGCCGGGGCCGCCCGCGCTGCCCCAGCCGCCGCCAGCGCCGTCGCTGCTCCGCCGCTCCTCCGACGGGCCGGCGGCGGGGACGGCAGGTGCCTTAGGGAGCGAGTTTTTCCTTTGCAGCCACTTCTCCACCAGCTCCGGGTGCCTCTCTAGGAAACTTTCCACCGCCGCCACGTCGAGGCCGGCATCGCCGGCGGCTGCCATGGTGCGGGCGGCGGGGGCGGCTCAGGCCGCGGGAGCCCCCGCGCTGGCCATGCCCCGCCGCCGCCACGTGCTGCTGCTGCTGCTGCTGCTGCTGCTGCCGCCCCGACGGCAGCCCCGGGGCACGGGGGATGCCGGCAGCCTCGGCGAGGGGCCGCTTCTGCCCCGTGCCCGGGCCCCTCCTCAGCGGCGCGCCTTCTTCTTGCCTTCTGCTCTCCCCCGCGACCTCCTTTTCCTGCCCACCACTCTTTATTATCAGTAGTATTATTATTCGTATTTTTCTAGGTATTTTTTTGTGCTTCCCGGTGTTCAGCCTTTCTGCAGCTCTGGCCTCGGCTCCCGGTTCTGGGCCGCTCCCCTGGTGAGTCGGGCAGGCGGTGCCGCCGCGCCTCTGGAGATGCTCCGGGAGCGCTCGGGCAAACCTCTTCTGCCAAGTGCTGTCAGTGCCGGCGGCGGCTCCTGCGTAAGCCAGCCGGCAGACCACTGAGAAGGAGGGAGGGGAGGACGCGTGAGCCGCGCGGGGGGGCAGGCGGGGAGGAGGGAGGGCTGGCGGGAGCGCTGGCAAACCCCGCTGCGGCTGGGGGGGCTCTGCCGCCCGCCTGGCAGCCGCCGCCTCGGCAGGGCGGGCGGGGAGAGCAGGGACCCCCGCGAGAGGACCCCTGCAGTGGGGAGCTGTGCTGGGGAGCTTCATTCAACAACATCGGGGGAGTGTGCGGGGGGAAAGGGAGGGGCCTTTTGTCTGTGATGCGTGTTCGGGGAAGGCACGAACCCCGCCGCGGCTCCCGCCCGCGGTCCACGGGAGGCAATGGGAGCGCTCCCCTTAGAGCGCTCTCATTTGTACCGTTATCCGAGCTGCTCCAGTAGTTCAGGAAAGAGGCGGAAAAACGGAGCCCTTCCAAGAATCCTGAGCGAATTCCTTTTCTTGAGTCGCTGAGTTGGTTTGCGTACAGCCCTACCCGTGCGGAGCCCCGGCTCTGCCCGGCGCTCCCGGCTCCCGCGGGGTGAGAGGGGCACAGCGGGCTCTGAGCGCCCGGAGCCGCCCGGGGCTCTGTGCCGCAAGCCACTTGCCCTCGGGCCAGCGCGGCAGGAGCTCCCGGGTGTCCGCTCGGTCATCACCGGCTGCCAGACGGAAACCGACCGCATCCACCAGACGGACAGGGGTTATTTTTATGCGCACGTGGAGCACTTTTCATTGCTAAATCAATGCCTACGCATAAGCGATTGAAAAAACAGTCATGGATCTTAACACGTGAAAATGTTTTTCATGCGCTCAGCAAAGACTGAATGAAGGTAGCTTCAGAAATTCATGAATGGGAGTTCGGGTGACTGGGGAAACACACGGGCAGATCTTCAGCCAAACGAGATTCCCACCTGCCGGGGACCCTGTCCCTGCAGCAACCCCTTAGGGCGCGGGGTGCGGGCAGTGCTTGCAAGGAGAGGGAGCACTTTTGGGACACGTGTCAATAGCGCAAGCTGGTGCGGGATGTCAGGCGGGGAGGAAGGACTACGCGTGTGTCCCGGAGGACCGCCGCGGCTCCCGCGGCAGTAGGGGTGACCCTCGGGCTCCGTGCAGACGCTGCGGCTTGCGCAGCTCGGAGACAGCTTAGCAAGCCATAGACAAAGGATTTCGGTTCCCGGTCTCGGGGGCCGCGCTGTTGCGGGCTGAGCAGCAGTTCCCTTGCCGCCGCGGGTCCCGGGCCGCTGTGGCGGCCCCGTGCTTGCCCCCGCTCTCGGCGGGGTTTCACACAGCTCTCCGGCTCTCCCGGCCGCGCAGGGATGCTGCTGCCGCAGGAGGACGGGCTCTCCATTGAGAAACCCCGCCGCCGCCGGCACACACCGGCAATAGGGCAGGAGGGGCGGGGGGCGCAGCCCCCGGCAGCAGCAGCCCCCGGCGCTCGGGGGCGAAGGAGGGAGCCGGGAGCCAGCCCGGCCCTGGGCGGTGCTGGGCGGNTGGGCGGTGCGGGGCGGCGGGGAAGGGTCGCTCCCGGCCGCCGCACCGTGCCCCGCCCGACTTGCGGAGGGCGCCCGGCTGCACAACCCGCGGCGAGGGGCGGAAAGCGGGGAGGTCGGAGGACGCGCTTTAGGCGCTCGTTCCCGAGCTGCTCGCACCTCTGAAGCAGCCGGGATTGTCCCATACAGGTAGCTGGGGTCTGACACTGCAGCGCATCTGGGCGAGGGCAGGGCTCTGTTAGCGGCGTTCCCGGCGCTGTGACGCAAAGGGGTTTGGCGGGCGGCGGGCGCGGCCCCTCGGGCTGAGCCACCGCTGTCACTGCGCCGGTGGCGGCCGCGCTCCGGAGTCCCCTCGCCCCCCGCGGCTGCCGCCGAGCCGCCCCCGGCCGCGCTGCCCCGAGCCCCAGCTGCATCTGCGGGTTCGCAGCGCTGGCACAAACGCCGCGCTTGCACAAAGAAATCGCAGGAGCTGCTGGAGGCCAGCCCGGCGCGTACCCCCGGCTCTCAAGCGAGGACCTTGGGTGCGAAATAATTGTATGCTAAAAATTGTTACCATCTCGTTGTGGTAGGGTTTGGTTTGAGCACGCACAGCAGTGTTTACTACAACATGACTACTTCTGTAGCAATTCTGTATGTAAACACTTAGAGCAACTTCGTGTTTCTGTAAGCTTAGCTATAAACTAGGTTCTTCAAAGCCCTGCGGCATCTTTAGTTTATTTGCTGGGATTTTATGCATAGGATTTGATTAAATCAGAAATCTGCTTGTTGACAATCTCTCAAATAGCAGTCAAGACTGAAGAAAGTAAAACCGTAGTTGTCTCCATGAATGAAATACATAGTGAACAATTTACTGCAACAGTTAATTGTAAAGAACCGTGGAACCCGAAATCCGTGTACAGATGAAATGTGACAAAGATGATCACACTGGTTTGACTGTTCTGTAACTTGCACAGGCTTTGGACATGCTGTCAGGATAAAATCTGGTTCGGAAGCCTGGTCTGGAGCTCATTGACGGATGTTAGGAGAAAACTGGGGTCTCTGTTCTGTTCGCAGGGCGAGCTAAACAAGCACAGTGTACACTGGGCTGCACCCTTATGTGTTGGCCTGAGACAGATTGGTGTCGGCCTTTTGTGGGAGGGCAGAAATTGGAAAATGGATTTTGTCAATGCCATGGGATTGTGCCGCCTTTGTAATTTTACAGGTATGCTGCAGTGAGGTACAGGCAGCTTACATCTGATGCACCTTTTGTCAGCAGGGATGCACAATGCCAGCTCAAACAGCAGTGCAGGCTTTAGCCAGTCACTCCTGGTTTCCTTGGGTACAACACAGAGAAGTGCCCTAAGATGCACTAGAAGAATCACAGGGAGAAATGTCAGTGCATTTCTCGGGTGCAGTCTGTTTCTCTATTCAGAAAGGCAGAGGTATAGCACTCCTCAAAATGCAATTGGGAAAACCAGTTGAGAAATGTCATTTGGGGGGATGCTTTATTACTCTAAAGAGTCTGAAAGGGGGAAGTAGTCCACGTAGAATCGAGGAGAATGGGAGCATAAATGATGTGTAATATAAAATGCACAAGGTATACTTTGTGTCACTTTAATAAACAAAATAGAAATCCTTTTTGCATCATGGTGAGTTGCAGTTCTTTGCATAATTTCATATAGAACTACTTACTACTTCTAAACTATGTGAATATCTTTGTAATTCCAGTATCCAGAAGATCCAAATTTAATTTTGTACAGTTTTTTAAAACGAGCATGAGATTGACATGAAATTCCTCCAGGCTGTGCTTCATTGAAGGGCATTAGAAGAAGGGTTGTCAATAGCCAGTTCCTGGAATCTCTTGTCAGAAGTTGAAAAACTGTTGTTGTTTCCCTCCAAACCTGCTAAAACCTGTCTCTTACAAAAGCTTGCTCTTGTACTGAAGACTACTGCAATACTTGTAATGACATGTTCACAATTCTCTTCTGTCCTCCAGAGCTGACTCTTCCCAAGAGTCTAAAGTGAATTTAGATATCACTTTGTTTGCTTTCTTTTAAAAACTTGTACTAAAGTCTGTATGATTTGTTCACTACAATTTTAATGGGAAAAAAGTAGTTACTATATGCTGATGATATATTGAAGGAAACTCCAGTATAAAGTGAATGTCACAAAACGTTTCCTAGAAATCACAGAAAAAAAAAAAAAAGAAAAAAAAGTCGTACAATTCTAAAGCACTTTAGTAAACAGAAAAAAACCCCAAACCATGGGACACCGGACTGTATTTGTAATTAATAGCATTTTTCAAGACTGTCTCTGCGAAAAGCACAAAAAACCCCAAAAGTCATAGCGTACTAGTAGGGGACGGTATTTAGTCAAGCAAAACAACTGCATCACACCACGATGCCAGTAGAGGGTAGTGACCAGCAGACGAAATCTAAAAGCTCTCCAGAAACAGAAATTTAAATCTGCCTGTTGGCGCTACAGTGTTCTGGGAAAGCTGTAGACCTTCTGACCTGGCGTACTGAGTACTGGAAATTGTACCAATATTTTAATACAGGGAATGAGGATTTTTGTTTCTGTGGAACTGTAGTTCAGATTCATCTGCAGTAATGCAAAGTCGACAGTTGTGATAGTAAGCCCTTGTAAGACTTTCTATCATACCTCTAAAGAAAAATCTTTTTTTTTAATATATGTCCCCTCCAACACTGCACCTTATTTATGTCACCTCTTTGTTTGGATCCGAGTAGGAAAATCCTGCAGCTTGTCCTGTTGTACAGCCACATAAACCCCAACGATTTGGTCCTGTCTTGTACTTTCCATCTTTTCCAACAGTGTGGCACTGAGAATATTTGCGAATAGAGATCATGTTACTTTTTTCGACATCAACCGTTTAGACCTATGGAAAAAAACCACCAAATATTACCACGTCCTTCTATTTGACATCTGCTTATATGAAAGAGAGGAGGGGATTTCTGCGTGTTTAATTCGCTTGTGTAAAATAACAGGAAGGATGCGCGCCCTCCCTCCCTGCAGCCCCCGCGCAGGAGGCGGCGGCGGAAGGGGCGGGCGCCGTGTCCGGGCGGAAAAGGCTCCGTGTCCCGGCGGAAAAGGCGCCGTGTCCCGGCGGAAAAGGCGCCGTGTCCCGGTGGAAAAGGCGCTGCCGCCCTTCGCTCTGGTGCTGGAGCAGCCTGCGGAGCTCGGCGGCCCCGCCATGGAGGAGGGCAGCGGCGTCCGCCTCTCGGCCGAGTGCCTGGACGAGCCGCCCAACAGCCGCGTCTTCGTGGTGCTGGGCAAGGACACGGGCGAGGCGCTGATCCGGGAGCGCTTCTCGCCCTTCGGGGACATCCAGAACATCTGGCTGCTGCGGGACCGGCGCACCAATGAGTCCCGCGGCATCGCCTTCATCAAGTTCGCCCGCAGCTCGCAGGCCTGCCGGGCCATGGAGGAGATGCACGGCCGCAGCCTGCTCCCCGACACCAAGCCCATCAAGGTACGGCCGGGGCAGCGGCAGCCGTAGGCCCGGGGGAGAGGCCGCCTCGCCGGCGGCGCCTCCCGCCCGCATCCACCCGCGGCGGGGCCCGCCGGCCTCACCAGTGCGGCCTAAGCTGTAGCGGGCCTGCGGGAATGCTGCTCCTGGAAACGGGGGGGGGTCTTTGTGGCAAAGATTCTTTTGTGTGTTTGAAGTGTTGTAAGCTAGGTAGGTGTGAATGAATAGAACTGGCTTTGCAAGTATATGTTATTGTTGGTTTTGTAGCTTGTGAGCGCTTTTCGAAACTTTTTTAGTCTATGGAACTGTTCTGTCAGCTTTCAGCTTCCCGATTTGTTTTCCTATTCACCAAGTACTAAGAAGATATTGACTATGTTTGAACAGTGAAAAAAGATGCCATGTGTTTCATATGAAAATGCATTTGAGTCAGTAAAACATTTTCTGAAGAACTTGACATCAGAAGCCAAAATATCAGAGTTGCATTCCTCACTCCCTTGCATGGCTATTAGAAAAATGAATTAAGAGCTCTGTGAAATCAGTTACTACTTTTGCATAAGAGGCTTACTTTGAAAGTTGTGTCTCTTTCACTTGGTTGTTTTGGTTTTGTTTCTTTGTGGTATGTTTGGGCTTTTTTTCTTCATTGTCTTCTGGTGTGCATTTCTGAGATGAAATTTATTTCAATAACTAAAAAAGATTTTAACAGTTACAGATACGAGAAATTACGATCCTTCACAGAGCAGTAGACCTGTAAACTTTGGCCCAGCTGAGCAGGGAACTGCAGTAGCATGGTTTAAATAGCTGCTAGGCTTTCTTGTTTGTTTCCTTGCTTATTTGTTGTTACTACTGCCATACTAGTTCTGTTACAAGGCTTTCTTGTTTGTTTCCTTGCTTATTTGTTGTTACTACTGCCATACTAGTTCTGTTACAAGGCTTTCTTGTTTGTTTCCTTGCTTATTTGTGTTTACTACCGCTACACTAGGCCTGTTACAGTAATGCATTCTCTGCTGCCTCACATGTCACTGGTGATGTTGACAGTGCTGCTGAATCAGTAGTGGTATTTCTCACCATTCCTCATTATCCCCACTAAGAACTTCTCTGATCTCTGTCCTGTTTGGGAAGCTATTTGGGGTTTATTATATTTGTAGGTCTTTTACCACAGGTGATCGCAGGTGGTCTTTTCTTTCCATGCTAAGAAGGCTGGCTTATGTGAACAAGAAATACAAAGATATTTGAACTATTTTACTTGCCCGTTGATGTGTGTCTTAGACCCTTTTGCCGGTAATTAGTGTCTGTGTAATTATTTCATTAGGTATTTATTGCACAGTCAAGAGCTTCTGGAAGCCATCGAGATGTTGAAGATGAGGAGCTTACACGAATCTTTGTTATGATACCTAAAACCTACACGGAGGAGGATCTACGAGAGAAGTTTAAGGTACTGATTTGCTGTTTGTTGTTATTTTAAAATGCCTTTTTCTAAACTTATTAGAAGGGCTTAGCACATGGAACTTTTTCTGATTTTCAAATATTGGAAATTAATCAGTTTTTTAATTGTTCTAGATGTATGGAGACATTGAATATTGCAGCATAATTAAAAACAAGACTACTGGAGAGAGTAAAGGTTTGGGCTATGTCAGGTACCTAAAGCCATCACAAGCTGCCCGAGCAATTGAAGAGTGTGATCGAAGTAAGTATGTGAGTGAATTCTTCAAGGGTTTTTTTGCAGTGAGTGTGTATCGTCATAATGTACCCTTAATTTTTAGTTTTGTTTCCAGGTAAATTATCCATGATGTAAAAATATCTTGAGACAAAGTTCTGTTGCAAATAAATAATAGCATTGTTGACGTTCAATGAGAACATAATGACATTTTTTCAGGACCAAACTGCAAGTAAGATCAGTGAGAAGAGTTTGGAAATGGATACAGAGTTTTCTTTTATGCATTATTATTGGTCTGTAGTGTAGGCTTCATACACAGGAAAATATTTTAATGTGTCCTTGGGAATAGTCAGTTTTAATCAAATGTATTTGATATAAAATTAATGTATGTATAAAATATACTTCACGATACATAGGGATTCTGTTGTGATTACATTTATTTAAGAACAAATTCATGCTAACTGAAATTGGGGGAAGGGTGCTTGTTTTTGTTTAGTGTCATTGGTTATCTGTTAGACAGTGAAAGACTTTGTATGCTTTATTTATTTCCAGCCATTTGGTGAGGCACTGGAACAGGTTGCCCAGAGAAGCTGTGGATGCCCCATCCCTGGAAGTGTTCAGGGCCAGGTTGGATAGGGCTCTGAGCAACCTGGTCCAGTGGAAGGTGTTCCTGCCCAAGGCAGGGGATCGGAACTTGATGATCTATGAGTTTACTTCTAACTCAAACCATTCTGTGATTCTATAATTCATCATTTATGCTCTAGTACCAAAAGTTAATGAATTTGAGTGAGTCTGGTGGAAAGCCACCAAGTGTGTCAGGGGCTGGAAGCACAAGACTTTGGAGGAGGGACAGAGGGAATTGGGTTTGCTCATCCAGGAGAAGAAAGGTTTCCGCAAAAGTCTAACAGCAGTTGTCCAGTCCAACTTCCTGTTTGATGTTGCTTAATCACAAATATGAAACAATTTGGGGTGTGGGTGTGGTTGTTTGTTGTTCTTATTTTGTTTCATGGCTTTGTTTGGTTCTTTTTTCTTCCGTAATATATGTGGTGGTTCTGCATTGTATCTGTCATAAGTGGTTCTACAGAAGTTCTGTTTGTGCATAGGAATATGAGTCTGAGATTACCTAGTGGTCAGATTTTATTTCCTTTTTGCTGTGAGGTGCAAATGAAATTAGTTGGATAGCTTGAGTGTAATGCCTCTTTCTTTCATAAAAGCAAAACCTAGCTCAGTGTAAAACATCCATAAACTCCTGTTTTAGCACAGAAGCTCAGGTGATGGCTTCTGGAGCATCTCAGAATCCTGCTAAGTATCACAGAATGGTTGAAGTTGGAAAGGACCTCTGGAGGTCATCTTGCTCAACCACTTAGCTCGAGCAGGGTCACCTGGGTACTGGTGGCCCACAACCATGTCCAGGTGACTTTTGAGTATCTCCATGCATGGAGACTCCATAGCCTTTCTGGGCAACCTGTGCCAGTGCTCAGTCACTCTCATGCCAATTAGCCTTTGTTATGCTTACCTTGTGACTGGGAGTAATTCCATTTGGAAGCTGTTAACTTGCACAAAATTGTTACAGCAGACTTCAAGAGTTATAGTTTAGTTATTCCTCAAAAGCCAGCACTTACTGGGTTTTCTGAATAATATGTTTCTAAATACGGTACTTGGAGAATGTGGGCCTGGTCAGGTAACTGAGATATGCTGAGGTGTTGTTATGTGTGTGGTTGTTTCTTTCAGGCTACAGGGCCATTTTGGCTGAACCTAAAAATAAGTCATCTGAGCCTTTTGAACACGATTACTACAGTAATATGAGGCAAGATCTAAGAGGAAATACGCTTCCGTTTTGTAAGTCACAGGTTTTTTACACCAAAAATTATTTGTAGTCTCCAGTATGGTCACGAAGTAAGAATGTGGTTTGGAGGCAGGGAAGCTTAGGTAAACACTTAAATAGTAGATTGGATATTGAAGTTAGAAACTAGCCAGGTTTTCCATCTCTCTATTTTTATGGCTTGCTTTGCTCTGCTTGGTCAATTATTTTGCAACCTGCACTGGTGAAATTAACACGTGACCTTTAGTATATAATTGGCTTGGATTGCTTTTAAAAGTTGAATGCAACATCTGCATGAAATGAAGGCATGCAAGTGTGATGACTCAGGTTATTTTGTTGGTTCTTGAGGTGTGCAGCCAGAATTTTGTAGCTTTGAAAAACCTGAGACCCGAATTCAAGAGCCAGTCTCCAAACGCCTGTCGGTGGTGTCACGGCTCCCTTTTATTCAAGAGCAGCTCTTCGCCCTCTTTGATTTAGTTCCAGGGCTGGAATATTGTGATGTTCAGCGAGACCCTCATACCAACAGTGGTAAGTAAAAGTACAAAAGGTTTTTGTATTTTTCTCTGAAGGGAATCCCTTGTAATTGTATTTCAATTAATTTGTATTGCAAAATACAGTACACTTGTTGGAAACAAGCAGTGGTTGCTGCTGGCGCTTCACAAACCCAAAAATTCAGTCTTGTTTGAACCCCTGTTTACAGGTAGCCCTTAAGGGCATATACCTTTACTTTCAGGTAAAAAAAACTCCAGATAGAATCAAAGTCATGATAAGTGGGTCATGATAAAGTGGGACTTTATCAAAGTCATGATAATTTTTGTTCAGATTAATAGTTTGAGGCAGAATAAATGAAGAAAAAGTGTCAGAAATCACTAGACATCAAAGTAAAATGTTCCCTAAGCAGATCATTCAAATTTTCATTCTGAAATACATGTGTGTGTGTAGAAGTTACATGAGTAAATGGGATTAAATAATTCCAAAACAGATCATGTTTTCTATTGAAAGATTGTTTTGGTTTCAGTCTTGTTTTACTGCTGCTGAGACAAGTATGAAAGTGGTCTCTTCTCCAAGAAACATGAAATGTAGATGATTCAGAGAGTTACATTTTAACTTCACGGTTCTTGAAATTCACTGTTGATGGGGTACTTGCATTTTTAAATAAAATTATGTATCCCTTTGTTGCTAATTCTGGAGTAGTGAGGAAGACATATTTTCACTTGTGTGGTTTTATTGACAACTTTTCAAGCTAGCATAAGTACAGCTCATCTGTCACTCGTTAATTTCACTGACGTTTCCTTCACAAATAAAACTGATTAAGAAATATTGATGTGTGCTAAAAAGACTTAAGAATTTTGTGTCATCCATGACTGATGTGCAGTTTAAATCTCTTGCTTGTGGGAGTGTAGTTTGTTCTGAGGATTTGCCCGTGTGTGCTGTGTTTGCAGGGTATGCTGTGATTCAGTACAGCACTGCTGCCTCAGCCATATATGCCAAGTACAAACTGCATGGGTTTGAGTATCCTCCTGGAAATCGACTAACTGTCATTTTCCTAGAAGATGGGAATGACAGCGCAGAGTAAGTACTAGTACATTGAGATAAAAAGCTGTGAGTTGTGTTCTGGAGAGCAAAATATAAAATAAACACATTTTTGACATAAGACGTAACGTCAGTATGGCTGTGAGCTTGTGCCATACTTACAGATAGTATTTTCTGAAACAGTTTGGTTTGGGGTTTTCTTTTTGAATGGTTTAGAATAAGCCTTCTGAAACTTGGTAGTCTTTGATAAAGAAAAGATTAAAATATATATTCTTAAGCATGGAAAAAATACTGGATTTGGCAAGAATCTGTCAATATATCTGTAATATGTAACAAGGCTGGAATGTATTTTAGCTGAGGTTTTCGAATTAGAACCAGATTTATGTACTTCATCTCTTGGCTGTGTTGGCAGTAGTGTGAGTAGCAGCTTTGTGAAGCACATATGTAGAGTAAAACTTTGGGGTGCGGAGGATCTGATATTGCCACAGTATGGGGAATTGTCAGGTGTTTGACCATCTCTAACTTCTTCCTGTGATTTGAATGCCCATTAGAAGTTGGAGCAGCTTAGGTCCTCTCCTGCAGTGAATATTTTGTCTAAGTTTCATCCTAAAAGAATCTTAGTTTCATCCTAAAGGAATCCCGTTCATGTCAAACGTATTCTGGTAGATGAGTGAGGATTGTAAGGAGGGAGAATGGAGAGATTCACTTCAGAAGTGCATACCTGATCTGAACTGTAAAAACCATGTTCATTGCAACCTTCCTTCATTTTCACTAATTCCTACAATATGGTCCTACAACAAAGGCTGTGTATCTGTTCAAAAAGTGCAATTGCTTTTTCTTATTCTGCAACAGAACAACGAAAAATTACTGGAAAATGAGAGCTGGAAGTAAACTTTCTGTGATAATATTTTGATTTCTGAACGGAATCTCTGTGCTCTTTACTGAAACAGGTGAAATTTTTGTCCCTTTTGCTTCCTAGGCATCTTTCACAAAATGTGATGGGCTTTTGTAGAGACAATTTAATCTTTTTTTCCCCCAGAGTATTAAAAATCCCAGAGAGTAGTTTTGTGTGTCTATAAGTGGTAATGAATGAATGTTTTTGGTGAGTTGCAGCTGGCATGCAGCCTTTCAAATCACGTGTGTAGGCTGTCATGAAAGCCTGTCTTGATTTTCAGTATCTACATGACATAACAGATTTCTAGAGATACTCTGATGTGTATTAAAACTTACTTTCTCTTGCTAAATTTAAGATTACCATAACCTAGCTCTTCCTTTAAAGCAGTTTATTATCTTCTGCTTGCAGTCTTATCAGAAAAATGGCAACACAGCTGGTAACAGCACAGGTGTCGTCGGCGTTGCGCAGTAGCAGTGCCATTGTTCAGCAGTACAGGACGCCTCCTGTAAGTTCATAGCACCATTAGTGCTGGTAAACTTCTGAATTGTTGTAGGAAACTTCAGGTAGGCCAATGGAGAACACTGCTCACTCGCTTCTGTTAACTGTTTCACATGCTGCATTTTTAAGATGTTGGTTGGTGTATTTTTATTCCCTGAAAAGGTGTCTGACCTTACTTGAATTTATTGTCCACTTTAATGAAATAACTAAAGTAAATAATGAAGATTAGAACTCATAGAGCCTATTTATGTCCTGTGATGGAACAAAAATGGTAAGAAAGGTAAAATTACCTCCTCTGCCCCCCACCACCAGTTAACTTATGCTTGCATTTTTTTCCCCCATTTCAGCAAGCATTTGGAGGAACTTCTGGTCCACAGTTGCTGCAGCCCCAAACAGATGCCATACTTCCACCACCCAAAAAAAAAGTTCCACCTGACACTTCTGTGAAGGAAAGGCTTTTCATACTTTTTCATCCCCATCCTTTACCTGTCAATATACTGGAGGATGTGTTCTGGTAAGACTCTATTTACAAATATGTGCTTCCTTACAAAAAGAAAACAAACCATGAAATATTTAAAATAAATACTGAAAATAAAAAAGAGGCCCTGAAAACTCTTTCCAGAAAAGTCAGTACACAGTGACCAATAAGTCCTAAGTGAACAGTAGGTAATAGTTGCTTTTTGAAAGAAGTGTGTAATGGAATTCATGTTGAAGCAGAGATACAGTATCATCAGTGTCACAGCTTGATTATCAATTCACTTTATCTGATGTAAAATGTCTAGTCTTCTAATGTTTGTTTTTAACCAAAAAATGTAAGACTTCCAGTTACTATTTCCTAATTCGTTTTGCTTTTTCTTTTACATAATTTTGTAAGGCATTTCACTGTTTTGATAAATTTCCACAGTAACTGAGAGGGAGCAAGTATAGGGAGTTGTTTTTCTGATACATTATAATGGTTTGCATCCTACTAACACTATTTCAACTGTTCTTTGTATCTCCCTGTGTGGAGCAAAGACTTGAAACAAATTTTGCCATCTTTAAAAAAATCTCTAGTTAGCAGCTCTTCAGTATTTTATATTATTTATTTGTAGTATACTCTTGAAGAAAGAGACATTTCCCTTTTCTAATAGCTGGAATTTGCAATAAATCTTTGGAGAGCCAAAATATTTTCAAAGCACCAGGAGAGGAAAACATTTTGTGTGAAATTTAAAATTGTACCTATTTGATATAGTGGATTTTCTTAATCAGATGCTGGAAGAGGAAAAGGCTGTGCATCTGAGTCTTGACACTTCAGTATAATTTCAGTAGGAAGCAAGCAGACTATTTTTAAAAAATATTTAAGGATCCGTCTAGGAATCTCCTGAGTACTTGGAAATCTGTATTTCTCCCTGAAGCTGCAGTGCTTGCTTTTCTGAGTCATTTCAGTGAGACCTTTTCAAAGATAAATCACACCTGAGCAAGTTCATTTAAATGAGATGCAGGTTTAGCTTATAAATCATCTGCTGCCTTGGGTGTATATGTCTTACTTTTGGTCGGTTAGGGTTTTTTACTTGTTTTGTTTTTGTGGGGTGTGTTGAGTGCCATTTAGTGTTTGGAGACTGTAGTATTGATTAGCTTTACATATTCATTTAAATAAGAGAGAAATCACTGATAACCGGTTTTTGTTCTATTATAATATTTCATAGAAAACATCATCCGTGCACTTCTGGTGTGTATTTGCATTCCTGCCAATAATTCAAGAGAAGGGAGTATGCAAATTGGGAGCACAGATATAAGAATATTGTTTTTGCAGTTAACAAGTTGTACATGCTTCAGATTGGAAATCTTACAGGAAAATCTGTAAATTCCCTTTTTCTCCCCCCCTTTTTTTTCCCCCCCAGTCGTTTTGGACAATTGATAAGTGTTTATCTTGTGGCTGGAAAAAATGTGGGCTATGCAAAATTTGCAGACAGAGCAAGTGCCAGCGAGGCCATAACTGCATTGCATGGCAAGATTGTGAACGGTGTGAGGCTGAAAGTGAGGTTGGCAGACTCGCCCTCCGAGGAACCCAACAAGCGCCAGAGAACTTACTGAGCAGGTGAGTACCCTACCCAGCCTGAGCTCTTGCTTACCCTGATGTCCAGCTACCTGAAACAGTGACAGGCAAAGATTTTGAAGTCAGATACAAACACATAATGATACACTTTAAATCTATTCTGAGCTAACAAATTGAAATAGAATTTTTGATGTGTCTCTGTGTGTATACACATACACACACCCATAAATATATATATATGTATGCTTATATATGCACACATGCACTTTATTTTAGCAAAAATCAGTTTTTATATTTCTTGAACAAATATGAACCAGTTGGTAAAAATCAATCTGGATGTTCATAGAAATACCACTTTTGTACATGAGAGAATCAGTTGACATTGAAAAGAGTATGCAAAAATAAACAATGAAACAGACATAAGCTTGTGTGTGTCTTCTTTTCATTACATTCACATGTCCTCAGAGGCATTGGATAAAGATGAAGAGTTAAGTCTGTGAAAGGGTAAATAAAAAAAGGATATAGGGGGGTCAGGTGAAGTTGTCAGGTGAGACCAAAGGTTTGGGATATTTGGGTCATCTGTGTTCTCAGAAATCAGGTGTAGCTGGAATATGTGGTAGTGGAGAAAATACAGCAGAGCCTGTGGTGAAGGAATTGAGGTAAACAGTTTGAGAATGTACTGTTTGGTGCCTATGGCCTGTGAAAGCTGGCTAAACTTCTAAAGAGGTTTTGTATTTTATTGACTTCAGGGACCAAAATTCAATTGTTCTTTTAAAACACTGCTTTGCTTCAAATTATATTGAATTTCACCACATTTTAAAATTATTTTTATTTTTTTTCAGCATTAGGACTATTGCCAAAGGAGAATATATTTGGGGGAGAAAAGGCTAAGCAATGTTTTCTACAAAATAAGTCTCAAATACTACTATAGCTTCCAGATATTTCCAGTACCATACTGTCTTCCTAGGGGACATGAAGTTTTGATTTAACTAATTCAGAAAATATCACATGACTGTCCTTGAATCAGTATTTTCCTTCTAAGCTTCACTCCTTGTACCTTTCTTTGTATAGAAGTTCTTTGTGACTCCAGAGTTGCAAAGACCAAAAAAAGCTTTTGCCCAAAGTGTTCTTTTTCTCCTTTTCTCCTAAGGACTTCTGTGTTGCTCTTGTGATAAGCAGCAGATACTAAATGTGGCCTTAGTTTTTATACTCAACTTTTGTTTTTAAGAGTTGGATTTCTGGGCATTCTTTTTGTGCATGGAATTATATCTAAAACTGTTTTGAAACTTCTTTTTTTAAATCAGCAGCTCTGGTGAATGCAGTTGTAAGTAACTTGTACCCATGCTCTTATCTTTGTATGAAGTTTTGTTTTCAGCAATAAAAGCCCAGCCTCTGGGTCCCTACAGGAATAACTACCAAGTGTAATATAATACCAGGTCTGCCTTGTATACTTTTTACTAGAGAAGTGTAAATACAACATACATTCAAAATTAGAAAAATGGTTTATCCCTACTTTTTCTGTACACCAGGTTCCTGATTCCAAGTCTCTTAGCAAGTTGTCTTGGCATCTCTCTCTTTTCAGGGTAGACAGACAGAATTACTTGTTCATTTGTCCTTTAGCTGGTTTCTCAAATTCAAATGAAGTGGTACCTAAAGGGAAAGATTCCCTCTCAAAAGGGCTTGCCCATGTAAGTGATTTTACCACTGCCTGACTTGGCACTGGACTGACCAACTGACAAGCTTGGCAGTAATTTGGAGGCTTATATTTTGCTTTCAATTAAAGTGTTAAATTGTGCATGTGAAAGGACATGCAATTCTCTCTACCTCTGAAATAGTTGTGGGGTTTTTTAAGTTGTGAGAATACTAACTTTTTTTCATTTTGAATTTTAGCTGTAGGAAATAATCTTTCTAGCTAAAACTTCTGTGAGTGTTCACTTAAGGAGGTAATTGCCTCTAAATAAAAAAATCCTTTCTAAAGTTCTATTGTATTGCTTGCCTTTCGTCTCTAACAAGGTGACTGGATATCTGAAATAGTCCCTTCTATACAAGGTTCTCTGATTAAAATCCTTTATAAGACCTGTGAATTCTAGAATCTATATGAAAATAAATGTCATTCAATGGAATAATTAAGTAAAACATTAGAAGTTTTGCCCCAACACCTTCTTATGCAAATAATCTTTTTGAAAATACAACTTAGAAAATTTTTTCTTAAAAAAGGTTTTATGGTAACAGTATGCTGCTCACAATGCTTTTGCAATGTAAACTTCTAGGAACTTTCTGTTACATTGCAACAGACTTTGTTTATCAGGCAAATTTGAATACACATCTATTAATAGTCTAAACTAATCCACCTAATGAATTTTACTGGCTCTGGTTCTCCCTACAAGTCAATGAAAATTCAATTGTTTATTGAGTAGTTAAAAGTAGCAGAGAAAAGATGGAAATACAGACCAGTAAGGTTCTCTTAACCACTTTAAGTTCTAATGCAAGGTTTTTGGGGTGTGAGGTTATCCCCCTTTATGCTAAGTAAGTATTAATGGCTGAAATAATCGCTTCAAACTATTTTGCTTTCAATCAGTGCAGGCTTGAGAAGACAACTACAGTGTCTACTTCTAGGCAGTTGCTAAAAGCAGCTCTATCTTAATAATCTTGCTGTTGACCATCTTGTGCTCTCCACTCAGGGCTTTGCCTTACTTTGTGTATTTTGTGAAAACCTCACTGCACTGTCTGATACCAGTTACACAAATTGTGTCATTCAGAAATAGAAGAGGAAGGAAAGAATTTGCTATCTGTCAGAATTTCAATTAATCTCTTCATTGCTATCTAGTAGTTCTATTTAAATACCACCCCCTTGGAAAAAAATCCCCCAAGCCACTAAGCAAGAGACCCACAAGCAAACAAAAGAAAAAAACTGAAACCTATCCAAAAGGTCTTTCATAGAGCTTTCAAATAGTCCTTAAATAGCAGAGCTAGTGTTGTGTTAGAAATGCAAGACACAACTATGTGGATCTGAGTTCTGTGGCTTTTAATAGTCGTTGCTGATTGACTTTAACCCACAGCAAATTGGTTCATTGCATTTTTCCCCTGCTGAAAAAGGTTGGGTGTTTTAAATAATTATTTAGTTTACTTACTAAGTTGAAAAAAACCCCCCATTTATTCTGTCATAAAATACTTGATTTTTATTGTCTTTGGTTGTTCTTGTCCTGCATCACTGATTTGATTTGCGTTCATTTTTTTTTACTTAAACCTTTATTAAAATCCTGATGTTAATATGTATATATTTAATGATTTATTACTTACTCTGCAAAAATGTTTTTAAAAAGTAATTGTATCAGGGTTGTGACATACATTGAAAAAATCGCTGTATTTTGTATCAACAGTATATATACTGCAGAAAAAATGCTGACTTTTACACACTGCTCAGAGAAAGAGGCACTTCTTTAAAAGTTAGAGAAGCATGCCTAAAACTTTAATATTATTCTTCTAAAGATACTGAAAGCCTTATTTATATGCCGTTGTATGATTATATTTTATATTATGTACTATAAAATAAAAAGAGGTATGTTGCTTTTTGATACTATTTTTGTACTTGTGTTTTTTCTACAGAAACTAAGTAATGACATGACCCTCAGCTAGCTGACTGACTGACTGAGAACGTGACTAGACATGGTTCCTGTGGACAGTGACAACTTTTTTCAGTGACAACCTTTTTTATGTTAATTGCTACTTACTTGATCTCTCTATGGTCGTTTTTCATTCTGAATATACAGACATGCAGTTTTGAAACTTATCTAGGCATTAAAAATGTAAACTGATGGTTGTTCTTGTAGCAATATATAACCTTGTATTACAGAAATAGCTCTTGTTTTTACCTGAATCCTTCCTATAAGATGGAAATTACAATAATGGAGGAAATAAAGGAGCCAGCATTTTCTGACTTGACTGGTTAATTGATAATGATTCAGATTCTGTTAAAATAGAAGACATCTCTCATGATCCAAATTGCATTGAAAAGTGAAGTACAGTAGTACATTAAAAAAAATGAAGTAACTAACAACTGCTAGGAGACATGACAGTATTAATCTAGATTTAAGAAAATAGCTGTAATCAAGAAAATAATTCAAAGTACATTCTTAAATATTTTGTTGCTTTGAGCCAAAATTATTCATTATGCTGTTTGATGAAAGGAACATTTGACTCTGTGTCAAGACTACCAAAACTTCTTATATTTATCCTTTCTTATCCTAAGGTCTTTTGGCTATAACTGTGGGGAAACTGGGGGTTCGTTTTTGTTAGTTTTGAGGGGATGGGGTGTTTCTTCTTTTTTTTTTTTCCCAGAAGCTTTCAATGGGTAAGTTCAAGTAAGAGTTGGACGAGTCAGTGTTTCAGGAGGATGAGGACGACTTTGGCACTGATGGGGTTTAAATGAAGATAGTTCAAATAAGTATGTGCACAGATAATTTTCAAATGCCATTACTTTTCTGTGTATTCTTCTATACTCCTTGTTGAATTGGAAATACCCTGGTTATTAAAATAACATATACAGATAAAATTGAGGAATTCTAGTTGTATGCACGCTAGAGGAGAAGCATGCCCTTGGATGCATCCTGCTTCCCAGCATCTCCCATATGGTCCCTTGATCAACTGGTTCAGAAGTTTAAACTCAAAGTAACCATATATTTAAAAAAACACAGGTTTTTTTTTTTTTAAAGATTAGAATTCAAATGCTCAGATGGGAACAAGTTGCAGAATAAAGGTTACCTAAGAAACTTTTTCCTTCTCTCCATTCCAGTAGTACCTGTTAAAATGCAGTCCTTGGTGACTCACCAGCAGCTCTTTTCCCCAAGTGCAGTTGTTTCATTCAGCAGAAGGAACAGAGTTGAGTAAGGGCTGTGTGGTTAACCAGGTGGTAAAATTCGTGCTTAATGTGGCATAGCTGTTAGAAATCAGTGAAAAAACAGGTTTATGGTTGAGCCTGGAGAATTGGATCCTGTCTCTGACTCTAACCTGAAGGTTGTTTGTAAGCAGGGTTGCCACTTCTCTGGCGTTCCCCTGAAAAAGTTCCAGTTTGGATTGGTATGTTGGGTTTTCTGTTTATTTGGTTGGTTTTGGTTGTTTTATTGGTTTTTTTTTCCCCCCATCCTTCATGGTAAATTTCAAGTAGCATTTGGGAATTTTCTGTATTTGCACATGGGAAATAATTCTGACCAGGTTGCCATAAATCCCAAACTCCAGAACTGTTAGGCAGCACCTTTGCAGCCTTAACTGTACAGTCAATGTGTGCAGTGAGTCCAGTGTTTCCAGAAAGCATCAGTCCTGTTCTGTGAAGATGGAGAGACACCATGCTGATACAGAGGGTCTGACACATGCTGCAGAACCTGTGTGGTGTGGTGGATCTGCACAGTACCACATGAAATGCTGAGAATCCCTGTGTAGTCAGTTGAAAAAAAAAACTTCTCATTTGTGTGGTAGAATTGGCCTCTTGATGAGTCTCCTGTGACAAGATCCCCAGTTTAATAGGGTGGATGCCTGTGTGTTTAGGGGATATAAACCTCCTCACGAGGGTAAACACTCAAAAATTAAGTAAGTGGTGACAGTGTTTGGCCATCCAAGATGGGAAGGAACAATCGTGTTGGAATGGTCCTAACAGCTGCTTGAGGGAGCATTCAACACACAGAGGGTTGGAAGATACCCTTTACAGCTCAAAGTGATGTTACAAATCAGAACAGTGCCACTTTCTAATTGTTCTCAATCTTGTTTTTATTACTACATGTCTCTGGGAATAGTGGGCTACTGCAGTCTCCTGGGAATGGAAGATCAGTGCTCTGTATGCAGTCCTGCTTTGGGCTATGGATCTCCCTTGGCAGCTTGTTCAGTCAGGTCTGCAACTGAAGAGAATTGGGATGAAACTCAAAAAAAGAAATTTTCCCATTTTCATTTCAAAGGGTTCAAGACACTGTTTGCAAAGTTTCTTCTTCATGTATTTCCCTTTTAGTCACTGCTGAGTCAGGCTATTAAGTGACTCGCATGGAGTCATTTTTAGTATTCTGGTAAAGGTTTTTAGAAGATACTTAGAGCAAAATCATTATGGCTCAGTGTATTTCCTGAAAACATTCGTGTTCTGTTCTTTGGCTAAGTAACAGTTTGTGTAAATACATTTTTGATTGGATATGATATTCATCACTCCCTGTTTAGTTGTTACTAGCACAATTGCTAATAGCACTCCTGATAAGTGGCATGCTGCTTTTCTAGGTCCTTTCATTGGTAAGTAAAAACTTGGTCTGCTGTGAGAATGAGCCTTAGGTTCCTGTACTGGAAAAAAACCTGTGTCACTCATAATTCCTTTAGATGCTGGTGAGTGAATTGACCAGAACTGTTATGAGGGTTTTGGTGTGTTGTTTTGCAGTATCAGTGCTTTAATGTTGGTAAGTAGAATTTAGCATGCTTACCTGTAAGTGACTTACGTTTCAGCTGTGTTCATCAGCCATAGTTTCTGTTGGTGTTGAACAAGACTTTTGTACCTTTTGAAAATGAGATAATGGACATGTCACAAATCACACTAAATTATGTCCTGTAGAAATCATTTTATCCATTTATTGACTCACAACCACTTGGTCAACAGAGGAACCTTGTTTGTGTAACCAGGAAGAAATTAATTTGTTTATGTTGCCTGAATGTCTACATTAAGGCATTTCTGATCGTGAAGTGAAAAAAGGCCATTCTCAAGAGAGCTGTGCATCCTGAATGTGATCTGAGTCAGTGATTGCAGTTCCCCTCATCCTGGGGCTCCTAAGACCTGTTCGATGGCACAAACCAGTACTAGTGAAGCTCACATGAGGGCAGAGCCCAGGTTTGCAATGCACAGTGCAATCTGATTTCCTTTGCATCCTTCCTCATTCTTCCTGTTTGTGGTCCTTTTTCTGACCCAGGACACTCTGTCATGTTTTTTCTACTCTGTCTACAGAGAGATCATCTAACGTCTGCAATGCCAGGCACTTCCACTCTTTCAATTACTGTAGCAGTAAGTGAGAGACAGAAGGAATAATCATATGTGAAGGGAAAGCTGTTGAAGGTGAAAACAGCATGTGATTATGTGCACAGCTTCAATTCAGGAAAACACATCATATTCTCACCATGCCGCTTTCCTGAACTTCAATTGTATTTGTTAAACATTCATTTAAAACT
Source organism: Orthonyx spaldingii (assembly GCA_013397795.1). Classification (NCBI taxonomy): domain Eukaryota; kingdom Metazoa; phylum Chordata; class Aves; order Passeriformes; family Orthonychidae; genus Orthonyx; species Orthonyx spaldingii. The sequence goes on from VZTJ01000889.1 coordinate 2,385,551, forward strand.
TCATCAAAGACTCTGATCAAGTTTTTCACAGAATGTCAGGCTAGAACTGCTGTTATAGTGGTAAATTTTCTCCAAAATAAAATGAAGAAAAAATATCAAAGAAAGAGGGAGGATAACAATGCCAAGTTCACTCACAGCAAAGGGACAAAGGGTGACACTGCAGCACTGCCAGGAATCCCCCAGTTCCAGCAGAGGTCACTGGGCTCTGGATGTGTTCATGGAGGCTGCAGCTCAAAGCTGACACTACTGAAAATTCTAACCTGCTTTTAAAATAATCAACCTATATAGAGAATTTCTTAACTAAAAGGTTGTGGTTTTTTTGGGGTTTTTAATAATATCAAACATATTATTTAATGTACTTTAAGTTAATAATTAAAATAATTTCAAGTTATTAATTTAAAAGTAATTGAGAGAAGACAGAACCATAGTTTAACTTGCCTGTTTTCTCTGAATTGTTTTTTTAAACTTTTTCTTTGTAGCCTTTTAGTTTTTAAACACAAATGTTCCATTTTTGCTTGCACAAGCCTCATGTGTCTATTTCTGATTTTTTTTCTTGCTGTTCCAGAGGCTTTTTGTAGTTCTGCAAATGCAGGATTAGCCAAATAGTTCTAAAATTGTCATGCTCAGTATGAAAACTTTCTGTGAGATATCTGAAAACACAGCGTACAGAATGCCTCTCTATATCATTTCTTGGCATTCTTGCAACTTCTCTGTAAAAGATTAGGAGAAAAATGATGAGCAGGAATTAGGGAGAAAATCAGGGGAAATAGGGACAAAACAAAGGAAAAATAAGGAAGATTATAAATGAAGAAGTTCAGATTTCAAGAAATAGAATAGGAAAGGGTCTAATAGGAGGTATGGTGTGTGGAGAGTTCTTTGGGGAAATCCAATTTAGATACTGGGGAAAAGCAGCATAATTCAAATGAGTCAGCTCTTAAGACAGAAAAGATGGGGGGCATTGTGATGCTCCGGAAGCCAAATGCTTTAAGATTAGGCTGTGTGTAGGGATTTGGAGTCTTTGGTGAATGTTTATCACAAATGAATCACAGAAGCCCTTACATCAATCTGTAATAATGTCACTCTTTTGTGTCTTACTTCTCTTTAATTTTGAAATACAGTGAGTGCTGTGCACTGTGCGTATTTCATATGCACATAGTGAATATTATAGCCCCAGGATTACTTTTAAAGCAGTATGTTTGGTTTTTTTTCCAAATCATGTGCTTTCTGTTGAGCTCACTCATCCTGTGTGATTTCCCATTCATCCCTCTGCTGTGTGGTGGTTCTGTACCCACTCCTTGCTCTGGCACAGCTCACCCCAGCTGCAGCTGTCTGGAGTTCACTGAGCAACTTGCTGCACAAATTCACATCAGGTTCCTCATGCACAGCCTCTGCTTTTAGCAGGGAAAAGCACAGCAACAGAAGCTTGAGTTGCAGGCAGGATCAAACCTGCAGCCAGCCTGGTGCTGTGTCACACCCAAAACAGGATGTCCCAGATGCCTTGGGCAGCTCTGGCAGCCGAAGCTGTGAAGCCTAAAGTGCTGTGCCAGGCAGCGCTGCTGGCTACAAGGGTGAAGAGAGGTGTGCAGCTGAAAATATAACAGAAAACAGTCCAGCTGCTGGCTCTGCTTGGTTAGAAATGCTTCAAAGGAAGCCTTAAAGGGGAGCTGCTTTAGGGATGATGGGCTTTGTGGCCTTGGTGCTTTGTAAGCATCATAAATCACAGCTTGAAAGTAACACTTCAGTGCTGTACCGTCCACTTGTCTTGTAGATGGTGGGGCTGTTGTTTTCAGCTATACATGGCACTGTCAGATTAATTAAATATTGATATAAGACTTTAATTTCATCTACTTCAACAGTATACACGTGCCTGCTCCCATACCTTAATTCTTTTATTAGGAATTGTGCTTGAAATTCTGCAGACTCCGAGGCTTGGAAAGGTGGAGCTTCGTCCAACACGAAGTGTGGGCTATCCAAATCCAATGTTAACGTGCAATATCTAACACATGATATCTGCAGGGCTTTATGAAAGCTAAAGAGTTAACTGCTGTTCAACTACTCTATATTTAGAGCAAGTGTTTACAAATCCTGAGCATGGGAGTACAGAAGTTTCACTGGGAATTCTTCCAGCTCTTCTGACCAAGTTCTGTCTTTGGAAAGTACTAATGAGTAAAATTTTCAGATGCCATTTTAAAAGATACAGGGCACTGTTAACAGAACATGTGCAGCTATGTGGACATCAAAACTATCAGAAATGCAAATATATGCTGGAAATATTTTCTAAAATTGAAATTATAAGCAGCTTCACAAAAAAAATTGCAAGATGCCTGAAAGTTATTTTAAATATTGGAATGCTGATTATCCTTGTGCTGGGCACACTAAATCCCCATTCTAATGTGTCTTATATCTAAGGGTAGCAGTGAAGTTATGCTTAATCAGCAAAACAAAATCAAAGGCACCAGCATGTGAAAACATGCAGTGAATGTTTTGACCCACTGATGTTTTTAACAAAATTAACTTCTATTCAGAATTCACTTCTTATAATAATGCTGGGGGACATGAAAATTTGCTGCCTTTCTTCTCTGTGGCAACATACCAACTAAGCTACTTAAAATTATGGCCAGAATTTCAGACATGGGTTATCCATAAACAGCTATCACAGTAAGTTTTACCTGTTGCCTGTTTAAAGGCCAAGGACACCAAGATGGCCTCAATGCCCATATGTAACAGCATTCTTGGAATTTTATCCTGGAGACAATCTGAAACTGTTTGAAGCTGGGTAATCTCTGTTGCTTTGGAAAAATAAATCAGTTAGGTAGTTCTCAGAGAGTGCAGAGGAAACTGTACCACTGTGACCCTTTTAAAGCTATTCTAGTGGAGTTACTGAGAGAAAAATGCTTTAAATACTGAAGCTTGAAAGACCTGAGTCTAGAATAGAAAGAAGACTGGTAATAGCCAGCAGGGTTGTAAAGATTGTAGTTACAACACTTCCAACCAGAGATTTCTTTTTCTGTTGTTTGAAATGGATAGCTCAAAGTGTTTATACTGCTTTGGTTTTGCAGTCTACACAGTAAAGAAATTGTGCATTGTGTTGAAAATGAGGCCACGGGACTACCACCCACTGCTAAAATCAAGTATGAAGCAAACTTTGCCATGTTTTTAAGTGGATATAGTTAACTATACTATCAGCCATATAGAGTTTGTTTATGTGAGATTGGTTTATCATGTTTGTTTTCAGAGATTCTTGGAGTTCTGACAAACTGCATTTTAGATTTGCTTTTCAGGTATCTTTTATTTAATAGGGATATTCTAAACAGGACTCTTGTAAATTGTGATTATCCATGTACGATATTAATCTGTAACTTCAGTTTTAAATAATCTCTGGATGCTTCTACTTCCCATTCCAGTTTCTTCAATGAGAAGACATAATTTTCCTTTTTCTTTCAGGGCTATCCAAGAATATTTAAGATTTTATTTTTTTGTGCTGATGTATGAATATGCAAAGTATTTTTGCTATATTCTATGCATATCTTATGTTATTATGTTTCTCTTGCTATGTGCTGCCCCAATCTTGTATAAAGGATAGTAGAAAATGGTGCTGAAATGAATAGATCAGTGGATCGTATGGGCTATCACTACAAAAACTGAAGAGCGAAATGTTGACAAGATAAAAACAGTTTTTCCAAATTCTCTTCAGGGGAATGAAAGAACATGCAAATTGAAAGATCAAGAACTAAGAGACGGATTTCACTCCCAGGGAAGATGGGGGAAAGCAGGAATATGCTTTCAGATGTAGGGATGCTGCTTGTCTCTGGTTTCTCACACCTAACTGTGCAGAAAGAAAAGAATAAACCATTTGAATGGCTGTACAGGACTGTGTAAAGGTCCCTTTAATCTGATATTCTGCTCTCTACAGTGCTTGGAAACTGATGTTAGGGGAAAACAGGGCAGATAGAGTGTCCTTTTTCGGGCAACTCCTAATAGGCAGTGGGCAGACACCTTTTCAGCAGGAACTGCAAAGGAAATTGTTGTGCCTATAGCTGTCCTTCATTCATTTGTATAATCCCAGCTTAAAAACCTCTGTTTCTTCAGCTTCATAGTGTAGGATAGAAGCAAGTCATCTGATTTAATACCACTCTGTATGAAAAAGTTTTTCCCAGTTGTTATTTTAAACCCTCTGCCTGATCATTTACTGAGTCTTCCCAAAGTATTGTGTGATAAGAAACAGCACGTGATCGCTTCCTGTCAGCCTCCTGTGTATCATTGGGGATTTTATAGATCAAAAGACAATCCTTTCCCAGTCTGCTCTTCAGCTAGAAATTATCTCCTCACACAGATGGACTCTGCATATATTTCTTTCAGCTGCATACATGCATTTTCTAGTTTCACATTTTCATATGAAGGAACTGGAGCAGTACACAGCACTCAAGTGTAAAGAGATTTACGTAGAGTTGTAATGAGCTTTCCTGCTTTGTTTTCTGCTGCTTTTGAAGCAATTTCTAACACTGTCTGCCTTTTGGACTACTGCTGAGTAGCAAACCGGTGTTTACAGAAAACTACTCACAATGACTCCAAATAATAAAGGCTAATTTGTAGCCTATTATTATGTAAGTTTAGTTAGGGTTATTTTCATTACTGTTTGCATTAGTTTCCAGTTATTGACATAGACTTTCAGCCACCATCTCATTGCCCTATTGCTCACTATTGTCAGATCCTTCTACAGCTGCTCAGAGTCAGCTTTCATTTTGCCTGCCATGAGTAATTTTGCATCATCAGGAAACTGTTGTCTTCACACAAGTAATTTTAGGCTATTTAGGTGCAACATTGCTCATCCAGAAGTATTCTAAGCAATTCAGCCCTAAGGAGGACTCAAAGAGGAAGGTAAATAATGTTGTGTTGGGTGGTCAGTATCTGTCAAAGAAAGGGGATGTTGATCTGGTTACCTGATCCCGGTCCTAGTGGCAGCTGTGCTCTCTGATTCCTGGAGATGGCTCTTCAGTTCTGTGGCACTCCCCTACTCTAGGGCACATCCAGTTTCCATCTGCGGGTGCCTGCCTTTCTCCTTTCACAGCTTCTGCCTGCCATGAGCCTGCCGCTGCCTCCCAGCTCTCCCCCTGCCTCATTTCTTTATTATCACACACTCTTTAATGCTCTTTGGCGCTCTACTTCATGCTTTTTCTTCAAAGCACTTCAGTTCAGTGGTTATTACTACTGTCCTCTCACAGTTTTTCATGATTCAATGAATTTGCAAAAAAGGCAAGGTGTAATTTACAAAAGTCTTTATTAAAAATGTATCTTTTACCTATGCCTTGCCTAAGGGTACCGTTTTTCCAAACACCCCCCCAACAATAAATGACAGCAATGAAACAATGAAACAACAACAGTGCAACAACAGGAGAAAATAAAAGTATTTTCTTAAGGTTCTGTAAGTAAATATTTTCAATGTCCGTGGATCTGCTTATGCTCAGCATATGGCTAGTAAGCAAACTTTTCATTTTATATTTAGTAAACTTCCCTGCTGCCTGATTTAAAGCATGGGAATGACTACAGTTATCTAAGAAACAGTTCTATATAATTAAGACCTTAGAAGATGAGGGTACTTGTGAGTATATGCAGCACTTCATCATCCACCATCTATGGAACATAACTGTATTATTTAAAAAAATACTTTAACTGCCCTTCTACATGTTTGTTTCTCTTTGGTTTAAGTATAGGCAAATTAGTGAAAAAAAAATCTCTGTAGAACAGCCACGGAAGAATTTGGTATCAAGATCATTAGAGAATATTAAAGAATAAGTTATTCAGAAACAAGTGAGCTAATAACGAGAGTTTTCTGGAATTTCTTTCAGGTCACAGATGTTGAGTGACCTCTTGTCTGAAATGGTGTTGTTGAATGGTGACCTTAAGACACCTCTATCTCCTTGCCCTATTACTTATTTCTTTTAGAAGAAAAATAAGTGACAACATTCCTGGTATTATTAAGTGTTTGTAAGAGACTTAAAAATCATAACTGTGTTAAACACTGTTAAGATCATCAAAGGACTTTGCCCACTATGGCAAACTGCCTAAGAAGCTGCATGAAGCCCACCCTTCCCGAATCTGGGAAATTGAACTGTGGATTAAGACACCTGATGGGAACTTGAGATAAAATAAAGATGGTACTATTGTCCAATTATCTCAGACCTAAGGAGAAGTAAACAAGGCTGGGGTGGAAGAATGTATCCACAGGGAAAGCCAACTGAGCCAGCTGTGCTGGAAAATCACCGCTGGCTGGGTCTGGCAGGGGGAGCCGTAGCCACAGACTCATCTGCTGAGGCCCGGTTTGCACACCCTGTCCCCGGAACCGCGGCGGACGAGGAGAGGTTTTGGGGATGTGCTGGTGAAGCCTCTGCTCCGCATGAGACAGAGGGGTGAACACCCACCCTTGGAGGCTACGAGCTGGGCTTTGAGTCAGACAAGAAGCAGACCTTCCAGACACAGGATGGCGTTTTTATCATGCCGGTTGTCTTCCCTGCACACAAACTGGCCCAGTTGTGACATTCCCGCTGCTCCTCCTCAGGGGAGGTCCCATCCACACGGGACATTCACATGCTCCTAACTTTATTCAGCTGCATTCGAAATGAATGAGACTTGCAGGTTCAGCTGAGAGAATAAAGCTTTTTTTTTTTTTTTTTCCAAGAAGTTTATCTGAGAAGTTACACAGAAAATACTATGTCAAGGGATCCTTCTATGGAAGTCTCTGTTTTAACAGGAAAATGACTATGGCTTTTGTATGCCAGGGTCCCCAAAATGATCCTTTGTTGCACGAAACTGCCAAATCTGGAACTGCTAGTTTGAGAAATGGGGAAAACATAAACCAACATCATACATCCCGTTTGCCTAATGAATAGTGTAGGTTCAATACTTTATAGAATGCTGTAAATCTACTTTTTTCCGGAGGTATTTGCCCTTTTCCTCCATTCTCTTACTGAAATTTGCTGGCAGTGGCATCGAGTTCTCCAGGGATTTCAATTGATTTTCTTGGACGACAACATCTATTTCCAATCTTGTTACCATGAACCAGAGAGCAGGACTAAGGTGGGGGATGTAAATAGTCGGAGTACAGTTTGCTGAGAGAGGCCTCAGAGCCATGGCTGGAGGGCAGGAAGTGCACCAGCCCTGGGGACAGGGAGTGACCAGGCCCCAGCAGAAGGACCAGGTGCCAGAGGCAAGTCACTAACCAGACAGATGAGCCTACAACCTGTCTGCTCCCCAGCAGGGTGACCTGTTCCACTCCATATGTTCTCTACACAGGAGAGCCCAGCTTCCCCTCGCCATGGGTGCGTTTAAACCATCAAGGATGTTGTAAAAGCTGCGACGGAAGATATACAGGGAAGAAAAAACACTCTCCCCCCAAACCCCCCCCGCCACCAAATCCCCCAAAAACCAACCTACCAAAACCCCAAACCCTCCAAAAACCTAATACAAATTAAATCAAAGGAGTCATTTCTACGGCAGCTTTCTGGTGCATGTAACGTGTTTTTTTTACAACCTCCCATTATCGGATGACAAAGATTGATCAGCTAACGCAGTGACCGCTGCGGGAGGGTGACGGTGCAAGGCTGGGTGTCGTGCTTGTGTCACCAAGCCTGGGTGGGGAAAGACCCGTAGGCTGCTGCTGCTGCCAGCGCTGTCCCTCGGCGGCACCCCTTTGTCTGACACCATCAGTGTCCCTGGCACGGAGGTCCCTCTCGCTCCAGCGCAGCCCCGCTGTCGCCCGCGTTAATTCCAGACCTGATGTCATGACCGGAGCCCGCTACGCGCTCCCCGCCGCTGCCCCGTTTCCCCGCCACGCCGGCAGCGCGGTGACTCGGGGCTCGTCTCGGCGCACCGGGCCGGCTGCGGGAGCGGACGCGAGGTGCGGTGCGGAGCCCAGGTTTGGTGCCGAGCTCCGGCGCCGCCCCCGCTGCGCGCAGAGGGCCGCGGCCGCGCTCGGCTGAGCATCCCCGCCAGCCCCTGCTCAGCGCA
>VZTJ01000889.1:2394234-2428387 GCA_013397795.1 Orthonyx spaldingii
AAAGGCAGAAACGGCCTGTATTCCCAATTTGCTAGCAAGGCTGCACATTCCTTCCAAGTACTTTGAAGATGTATGGATTAAGTAAAACTGGTGTTTGGAAATCATGTGTTTGCCAGAAGTGCTGATGCTTAAAATGACTGTATGACGTGAGTTTTGCCACTGACTCGTCATTTCATGTCAGTTTCTAACTGCTGTCGTGTGCTGGGAGGATACATTGGTGATTTTCTTCCCGAAAGCTTCAGCAATGCAGGTACCATGGACTAACAGCAACTGAAACAAAAGACCTTGCTGGACTTCTCAGAGCAAATTAGGAAGACAAGGTCGAATAGCAAACGTCAGTGCAACTCGTGTGGGGTAGCATGGCAGAATAAAAGAATTCACAAATCTTATTTGAGAGTTTAAGTGAAAAGTGTTCTTTAAATAGACTATTACTCAGTAGATGAAAAAAAAAAAAGCTTGGTGAAGGTATGAGGAAATAGCTATTTTAGGACTACAATTAACTATATCAGCTCAATTTTAATGAAACTAGTACATTTAATTGCATTCCTAACAGATTTTCTGTTCTCTAGATGATTAACTTGCAGAATGATACCAGCTCAAAGATTAAAATCTCATCAAATATCTAATGGTTTCTGTACAGTGTAATTGTGTTTGGTTTATAATAGTTCTTTTCTAATAACCAGCCTTTGCCCATACAGCTGTAGATACTATAATTAGACTTTTTTATCTTGGTGTAAATGACATGACCTTGACCTTTAGAGGTTAAGCAGATGTCGTTGTTATGGATCTTGTATGTTTAGTGAAGCGTTTTTATGTATATGTAATAAATAGGGTTTTCTTTTCTTTTTGTTTAAAAACTACACAAGGAGACTACTTTATCTTTTCTTTCCGTCTTGGATAACTTGACAGAGATATGTACAACACTGATTATTTGAAAACCCTAAAGGATTTGTATTTAAACTGCCTTTTCTTTACAAGTACATGGCAGTATGTGTATCTGGAAAACAATATTGGAGAGTTTGTTACTGAAGACTCCCTAAACATTTCCCGTTGCTACTAAGGGCTGAAAGAGGTACCTTTTGTTGTACTGTAGTTCATCAAGCTTGCTTTTTCCATTTCCAGTAATTTGCTATTGCGCTCCCAGATCCTCCATAGTGCTGAGAGCAGTACTGTTGGGGGCCTTGTCTGCAGCCTTGCTTATTGCTGGCAGTTTTTTGTTCTTAGCCCATTCTGGGAGCTTATTCATAAATGTCTGCGATGCAGAGACCGGTTCCCATATACTTGTAGGAGCACGTGTGGGGCTTTTTTCCAAGTGCTGGTGTTGAAGGGCTGTACTTTGTATATTTATACACTTGGCTGTGTTTTTTATACAACAATCACAAACATGACTTTATGTGCAGGTGTGAGAGTTACTGTGCATCTGAGCAGCCATTTGGGCATTATTACAAAGCCACCATGGCTATGGAAAGGTAAAGCTCCGTGACTTCTGTAATAGGGGAGTCCCTTGCCTCCTGCTCTGTTGCAAATGGTGGTGGACATGAGACTGCTCTCCTTTGCCACTTCTTCCTCCAGTTCACTCTGGAGATGAAAGCAGAGAGTGTCCATATTGCTGCTTCATTTTCCTTTAGTCCCGTGGCACCCGTGTGTGATATATGTATGTGTGTTCCCCTGGGTACTGTACATTTGAGCTGAGCCATGGTCTGCAGATGGATATCTTAGTGTGACAGAAGTGAATGGTTTCGCTCTTGTTTTTTCCAAATACATGTGATATCAGCATGGGTTTTTCGCTGAGGTTTTTTTTTTGTCTGTTTTGGTTTGAGTTTTTTTTGTGTGTGTGTGTGGGTTTTTTTGTGTTTTTTTTTTTAAAATATAATCATTTAGAATCCTGAGAATTTATCCTTCTTTACCATGTGGCTTTGTCTCAGGAGGGCTGTATTTCTTAAGGGACTTTAATCAGCCTTCTGTGCCCGTGCCACGCTGGAGAACCTGCTGTCACTGCAGTGAGAGTCAGGAAGGAACTGCTAGCACTTCGCTGCTAAAGATGTGTGTGTTTATATTTTTAATCTGTGTGTATGTATACATTGAGCCTCTCCTAATGGTTTAATTAGCCCCTATGCCTCATGTATAGGGTAGCAAATACTTTTACATTACTTCTGTATTTTCTAATACTTTTTTTAAAACACTGAACAATTTAAACCATTCCCAGAGATTTCTGGGAGTTTTTTTTTTTTTTTTCCCTTGTACCTAAATGCTTTCTGGTTTTGAAGCTTTTGACTCTCCTGGTATGGGAAAAGCCAGTGGTTTTTGTAGATAATTTTCATGGGAAATGTTACTCTGGGCAATTATACCTCAAAAAGGAATTTATCCAAGAATTTCCTTTAGGCTTATGTTTCTTTCCTAAGCTAAGTTTAATGAGATTTTAAAAAATCCTTCACAGTGGAATACTAAAGTAAATGCTTGCCTTTTTTTTGGAGGGGGGGTAGGAGTGGGTATAAGTGTTTTTGTGTTGAATTTGCCATATGAACATTCCAGGTGTTGAAGGAAGCAGCTAACAGGTACAATACACAAAGGAAACTAAATGTGCACAGGCCATTTGAGGGACGTTGGATTTTTGGCAAATTTAAAACATGGCTTAGGTCATATAAAAGAAACTCCAACTGCCACAAATCTACTGAAAAGAAAGCTATATAATGAGGGGCCAGGTATCATTAGCTGAATTTGGTTGTAATGTTATGAACTATTAAGGAATATGTAGTTATAGAGTCATAGAATGGTTTGGGTTGGAAGGAACCTTGAGAGGTTTTCTAGTCCAGTCTCTAGCAATGGACAGGGACATTTTTCAGCTAGATCAGGCTGCTCAGAGCCCCATTCAAAATGGCCTGGATGCTTCCAGGGATAGAGTATCTACCACCTCACTGTTCCAGTGTTTTGTCACTATCATCATAAAAAACCTTATACCTTATATCTGGTCGGAATCTACCCTCTTTTAGCTTAAAATCGTTGCCCCATGTCCTATTGCTGCTGTCCTAGGTTCTACTGGTAGAGTTTATGCTACCAGTGGTGTTATTATGTTTGTAATTAATTTTGCCATCTCCATACCAAGGTTTTCTGAGCTGTAAATACAAACCTAAACTTTCAATTATTTCTTGTAACTCAGAATACAGACATGGAGACAGTTAAAAGTCTGGAGTTTTTAAAATGCCGGTGCTGTGTATGCCCTAGTAAATGGTGTTTATAGTGTGTCCCTCTTTTGGGCTTGTTCCTTTCAAAAGAGTTGAAAAAGGATGGAAGAACCATTTGGTGCTGACAGTTGATAAACCAGTGAAAGGGAGAACAGCTAAATGTGAAATATGGAAAATGGGAGAGCACCACAAGAATTACCCTGTGTAGACAGTCAAACTTGTGTCTTTTAGGGAAACTTCTGGGCTGCATAGACTTGTTAAGATTAAGGGAGGAAAAATGTGAACAATACCAAAATACCAGAGACAATTGTTAAATGAGAAAAAAACAGATTTGGTTTTGTTGCTGATTTTCCTTTTTTTTAATCTAAAGGGTCCTTCCAGCCTAAATTATTCTGTAATTTTGTTTTGTCATTATAGGTGAAACCCAGAAAATTGTTAATTTTCTATTAACAGTGAAAAATAGATGGTGCTCAGAAACTCAGAATTATTTTTTTTTCCTGCCATGTATATATTAATCCTACAGAATTCCCAGATAGTTTATGAGCTGATTCCAAGTGAAATGTGTCAGTCTGTGCTGAGGGCTATTTACAGTTATGGTAGCAAGTAGGGAGATGGTGAATTTCCAAGCTTATCTTTCTGAGACAGCTACAGACTGGTTTCAATGTGAGCCCCTCCATCACCAACTCAGAAACCAAAAAAGATTGCATGTCATTACTTGTTACCTGTAACTTTAAAAAGAGCAGTTTTGAACGAAGAGTAAGTTGGATATTGAAGAAGAGTAAGAGGATGGGTCTGGAATGTATGGCAGTTGTAATATTGTTAAATTAGGAGAGCTTTATAATGAGTCTTAGAAGCGCCTCACTGTAGCAGAGAGAGCAACTGCATTTTGAAACCAAGTTAAATAATTTCCCTTTTTTTCCCCCCTTAAAGGTGAATTTATTTTAATACTAGTTGAGAGCACTTCTCTTAAAGGAGATAATGGATACATTAGTTTGAGGTGTGAAGAAAAGAAGTCTCTAGTTGCTTGTGAGTTTAATGTGGATTTGCAAGAATATTAACCAGCAGGTGTCATGTTGAAGATTAGGTTTTCTACCAAAAATCTAATTTCTCTCTATGAAATTTAGTTTTCTTGCTGGAGGATGATATCTGTGTTTCTCTTAGAGTGTAGTCGCTGGGCATATCTTAAAGGTTCTGTGTTCCTCAATCAAATATTTCACATTTTTTGAATTTAGTCCCTCCTCCCATTCCAACGAATCTTTTCCTCTTTATTTTGGCATGCTGAGAATCAGGTGGATAAGCTGAATCTGCTCAGAATTCAGCAGATAGCAGTCTTGGTTATGATCTCTCACAGTGTGATCTGATAGCTTCATTCATAACTCTGCTAAAATAGTTTTATTTTCCTTTTTTTTTTTTTTTCCCAGTGGAAATTCAGAGATGGAAATGCATCTAGCCTATAAACTAAATAAACCCCCAGTGTTTTAAGTTCTCATGAAATTTGTGAAAATCACAAAAATCATTCTTAGTCCCTATTGATTTACACGTTTCTAGCAGAAATGCAAAGGCACTGGTGAATTCTCTGCTTAAAAGGCTGGATTAACAGATCTTTATGTGGTATTAAATGTAGTCCCACTCTCTGATGCAAATGCTGTCCTGTCGGTATGAGGCTTTTCTAGAGCATATGTTATTCCCAATTAAATTAGTGAGTTATGATTGTGAAGTATGCAGAGGTGTTAAAATGATGTATTGGATCCTTTACATCAGTACAGTAGGGCCTATATCTGGGATTGCTTTGTTAGGAAAACGAGTAAACCCAAAGCAGGGAACATTTGTCTAAGAACGATCGATAGATCGATTTCAAGAAACCTTATCTTGGAATGTGATACACTTTTTCAGATGATGAACTGAAAGGTTTTCTGTTGAGAAACGTAATAAGCTCAGGTTGCCCAAAGTAGAATCTGTATGAAACCTGTGCCATGGAGTGAAGCCTACCTGCTCAGACAGAGGAGACCTTGGCTACATCTGCCCAGCAGTGGCTGAGCTGATCAATCCTGAAAAATGGAAAAAACAATAGAAGAACTTTGTTCTGTAGCAGTTCCTAACTTCCTACTTCCTGTAACATGTTTGTGGTGGGAGACCAAAGAGTTACAGAAACCTTGGTGGTGACTGCTAATTGACCTTAGATGTGCACTGGGGAACTGGTGGGACTTTCATGGCTCATGCTGACAGTTTAAATGAGAAAGGAATAAATAATAAACAAACAAATAAACAAATAAATAAATAAATAAATGAGAAAGGAGTTAAAGCAGTAGCCCCAGGTGTGGGGGAGCATGACAAGGGACATGCACATACCTCTGCCACTTGGAAGGCTGAGCTGGACGGGAACGGCTTGGTGTGAGGTCCAGGCCACTGGTCAGGGCTTGGACACACTGAGCAGCTGGAGTGAGCATTCTGTTCCTCAGGGTCTCTCGTGGCAGAGTCACCTGGACCTTGATTTGTGTGTATCATGGAACAGACAAGCTGGAATAGAAATGCCACACTCATCCTGCTGAATAAAACATGACTTTGTTTTATTCAGATTGTGTGATGCAGTCGTGTCTCTCAATTCTTGCTGCCACCCCAACCTCTTCCCCTGTGACAGCCCCAATATGGACAAGGTGATATTAAATGGAATTTAGGTTAAGAGAAGTTTCTGTTAACATCGGTTCCAGGCTGATCATTCTTCTCCCCATTTCACCTCTGCCTTTACTGTTCTGTGTGTGGTCCATATTGTTCAGCTGTGTAGCCAGACAAATTCTTTCTCTTTCTGTGTAATGGTTGAAGAATGCTAAAATCTATCTCCATTTCCCCTCTGTTACTGTCAGTTAAATACAAGTTGTCTTTCCACGTTCACTTGTGCCTGACAGCTCTGTTCTGTGTGTAACTTCTAGGAAGTATGGGCAGGTCATAGTTGCTACCTGGTTTAATAGTCTTGAGTGACATAATCATGGGCAAAAATAATGCATTCTCTGATTGAAGGGAGAAAACAAAGAGTTCTCTAACTCTCCTTAACTGTGACCTATATTGTGTGGGTGTGCAAATATGCTGTGGGAAGCTAAATGTAAATTATATGCTGTTCCACTGAGCAAGCTTTTCTTAGTTCTCCTAATAATTGGTAGCGTAGCCTAAATGTAAAACCCATGGTCAGTTTTTAGTATGCAATTTAGTGACATACAATGCAATGCAATTATTATTTGCAATGCAAAATCATCTTTAAGAACCCAAACAAGGTATTTTCTTTAGTAGCTGCAAACTCTGTCTCTTGCCCAGTCACTAGAAATACTGTTTTGCGACAGAGCTTACAATTAACAACAATAGTGGCTTCTGTCTCTAATTAATACAATAATGGTTGTGCTTTCTTTTGATGTGGATTGAGGATTAGTGGGGGAGGCCTCAAACCAAGTCAGAAATGAGAGTTAGAATTAGCCCAGCTGACCAACCCTGCGACCCTTACAGGACTCTTCAGCGGCTCCACATGGTTGTGCAGTATCTGTGAGTTTAAGGGAGAGAAACAGCTTCAGAAGTAATCTATGATATGCTTTTTAATTTCCATTTCTGGTGATGCAAAGGTTGTGGTTGGATCTGCAGATGCTCTGAAATGTAACAATGGCGTGGCAGCTTGGGTTCATCGCTCCTACCCTTTCCATATCAGCTGCTGTGTATGTCTATCTGCCTGCTACATTAGGAGGAGGAGAGAGTGTCAGATTTTTTGCCTTTAAAATTTATGAATTCCTATTCACCAGTTTCTTTGGTTTTTCTTAGTGTTTTGGCCAGAACAATGCAACATTAATCTACAAAGTGTATGTTCAGGTAAAGCAGCCATGTTGTAATCATGTGGCCTTTTCTGGGGCTGTGATATTTTTCTTAATACCCCTGGGTTTTAGGTTTCCAGTTGAGATGCCTGAACCAGTTCTGCAGAGGCTGCGTAACAGATCACTGCTCCCCATGGTTCTCCCGATGTCTTGTGCCTTCCTGAGTGCCTCATTTTTCTCCCAACTGTTTGACCTTTAGAGATCCAAATATCCACTTGTCCTCTCTGACGTTTGCACATTCTAATAGTTGGAATGTTACTCAAACTGTTAACACACTGCATGAGGGCAGTGCACGGGGCAGGGAAGAAAGGAAGAACTGTTGCCTCCAGCTCTGATTCCTGCTGCCTGCCCAGCCCAGAGCTGTACTGGCCCTTGGCTGCCAGCTTGTGGTGCAAAGGCACGGAGATACTATTATTCCCAGCCACCTTACAGCATTTCTGGTGTAATTACCTTCTGATATATTAATTATTAGATTTCCCCCTCACTGTTCTTCAGCATTTTTAGAGATTTATTCAGTGTTTGCAGATTTTTATGCTTTCATCTTAACTTTGTGAGCACATTAGCTCAATCATTTTGCATAAAGCTGTAAAATGTCAGTCATAAACCTGTGCTATATCTCTTTACTATTCTATATAGTATTGACTATTTGAATTATTTTAAAGTTACCCAGAATTATTTTGTAAAGTATGAATACATTGCCTTTAGAATCTTGTGCATTTTCTTCATTCTGTTTCACATGTGTTTTTGTAGTAAATCAGTAAAAATAATTTCAAAGATGCAGTAAGGAATAATGCTGTGCAAAAAATAGGTAGATACTAACAATAACTTGATAAACATGGTGAATTTCCCTTAAGGGCATAAGAAGTATGCTAGCCTACATCAGCTGAAGAGGTTTTACGTACAGTAAACTGGAACTGTTTAGGCTGTGATTGATGTATATTAGGCTCATAGCTCTCTCTAGAAAAGGGGCAGCATCTCATAACAAAGAAGTTTTTATTTTTTGATGCCACTACATAGGTTCAAAGCTAAGCTCTCTATGTTTTTGTTTTCTGTTCTGCTTTGTCTGGTTGTGGGGACTGTGCTTGGTGCTGAAAAACACAGAACATGCTTGTGGAGGGTATGGCAGCTTCAGAGATTTTATACTTCAACATCTATGGCAGCATTCCCATGTTGAAAACTAGTGGAAACAAACTGCTCTTTAGGCTGCAGATATCTTGAGGAACACATAGTTCTGCTTTCTTGGCTGATTCTTGGGTAGTTTGCCATGGAAAATGTGTCATAGCTGTGTGATATAACACTGAGAAAACCAGCAACATTGGCTAAATGTGTTTGTAGGTGAAATTTAGTTCCTTATAAAGGAATGTAATGAGTACAAACTTATTTTGAAACTAATTTTTTTAGAGCCAAGTGCCCAGGGGTGTGTTCATCACTTCTGGCTTTCCAGCACCGAGACATCTTCTGCAACTCTCGCCCTCTTTCCCATTCTGTCTCTTCTCCACAGGCCACTCCCCACCCGTTAATTCCCTCTCTTGGGATTCCAGTCCTGTGCCCAGGCTCACTGCTCCTCCTGGGGACACAAGCGTGTCCTCTTGGCCAGGCTGATCATGCTCCATGCCTGTTCCCCCCAGCTGCCACTTCTGTGTGCTTCTCCTGAGGTCCTTGCGGGGTACTGCCAGGGGCTGGGAAGTATAAAAGAAAAAAACCTCAGAGCACAAAAGGCCTGGATAGTCACAGTGTAAGCATACCAAGGAAAATCAGTTATTTCCCTTCCAGTTCTTATGCCTAGAAGCAGTGTAAGATGCCATTTCTTAATGGCAGCAAGTGAAATATTTTTGCACTTTAGGTTCGTGTTTCTGTCAGGGTGGGTTATACATCTCAACCATGCTGAAGGAGATTTAAGTGTAATGGTGCAACTTCCAAATGCAAGTTTCTCATTTAGAAGGACAAGTCTGAACAGAAATAAATGTCTGTATATATTGTGGGACCCAGAAAGTAATTCAAGCAGACCTCTCTGAAATTTTTCTTTTTAAGCAATGTCGGTATGCTGCAAAAATGAATTTCAAATCTTTAGTTACCCACAGGTTACAGCACAGAAAATCAATACTTTTTCAGCTAATATCAATTTTTTCCATTAAAAGATAAATGAGGAAGTGTGAAGCTTCTAGTCTTCTCAGACTTCTGTGTGCTTCCCAGACAGCTGGTTTTAATTTATCTTTGTGTGTTGTATAGTGTGTACTTAGTGCTTGTCATTCTCATTGCCAACCATTGCTTGTACTTATGAGTTAAATAATCAAATAATGATGCAACTGTGGTGCATTTTTAAAGCCTTTGTTCAGGTTAAAGAGGGTGAATGTTTTATTTGAGGAAATTAAACTTCATGGGAAATTGAATATGATCCCTGTCATGGGTTAGATTTTTGCTTACTGGGAAATGTGCTGGCTCATGTTATCTTTGTAGTCACTGAAATTTATCAGTGTTTAAGTACTGGTGCTTTGGACGGTTTGGACTCCCATTTAATTTTTATAAATGAAAATATTACAAGACAGAATAGACATTTTACAAATCATTTCAAGGGCTAAAAAAATAAATATTTGAAAGGAATGGACCGTAGATTTCAAACTTCTACTGTAGACTTCTCCTCTACATAACCTTTTGTCTTCTGAGGGTCTGACTGGAGTGGTGGGGAAGTGGAGACCGCTGCCCTGGACAGCTGTAGAGAGTGATAAGAAAAGGAAAGTAACTTTCCTAAGATTTCCAAATGTATGAGCAAAGCCTTGCTTTGTAAAACAGATGCAATTTTCCTGTTTCAGGATGCTTGTTAAAAATCAGAGAAAATAAGGATGAATTTGAAATTTTCTTTCCAGAACACTGCAATTTCCAACTTAATATCTACAGTGCTTTCCCCCCCTCCTTTTTAAGCTACCTTTTAGAATTTTTATAGTCGGGATGCTGTCCCAGAACATATTTGTGAGGTGTCACTATGTAGCAGTAATACAATTAACCTTACAAATCCTTTTCACTTCCTTAGTGTATTTGCTTGGTAGTCTTTCAAGAATTATTTTACTGCTATTTTCTGTATTTTACTGCTGTTTTCTGGTGTTGATTAATTTTGGAACAGGTATTGCGTACAGCAGGGGAGTTTCTCTTCTGTGTGAATGGCTATGGGCATCTTGGCTGAGGTTACTGACACATATTTGGCTAAATGCTGACTTACCAGCTATTGTGAAGGACTGAAGAACATTGAAAAAATTAACTGAGTTACTTAAGAAAATTACTGTTGTCCTTACAGCTGGAGTGAAATCTCCTCTCAACGAAGAAAAAGAAATTGCAACAGAAGTTGAAAACCGGTATTGAGATACATAAATGTCAAGGGTAACAAAATACTTTACAATGTTGGGGTGTGAAATTATCCTAAAGTGCCTTTAAAAAAGTGGCCTTAAGTTCAGTATCTGTGTTCGTTCTGTGGCAATCTACACATTAATGAAAAGTTTCATTGAAAAAACACTAAGTCTCCCTTTTGAGTAGAACTTGGATGCTCTAATTCAGTTTTCTGGTGTAACTTTCTCGAGGTATATTTATTTATGATGATGATGATATTATGACTGATGATAAAATTTTTTTGGGATAACATTTATATATAAATATATCACGATACATTTTCACTGTGTAAGTGACAGATGACTCAGAAAAACTCAATGTTGTTTATTCTAATGAATTTACAAATACTGAATTGCCCTTACCTGAGTTTATAATTTGTGAATGGTAACAAGGAGCAGAGGGAGAAATTTCATCTCTATTTCTATCTTTGTGGTATCTTTTATGGTTTTAATATAGTAGCATTTTATTGTTCGTACTTTTGGCATTAATCTTGCATGGAGTATAGTTTTCAGGACTATTCTTATGCCTAGATGTTGTTGCCAGATGTTAGGAGATTTTTCAGTAACTAAAAAATCAGTAGGCAACAGGAAGCTTAAAAAGGAGATGCTGAGCTTCAAACCATGGTTTGTATGGCATTAGAAGTTCAGAAAAACCTGAGGACTTGAGTTGCAACTTCTGACACAAATTGTAAGGGCTGGAGCACATCTCCTATGAAGGCAGGCTGAGAGACTTGGGATTGTTCAGCCTGGAGAAGAGAAGGCTCCAGGGAGACTTTATAGCACCTTTCATTACCTAAAGGGAGTCTTTTTACAAGGGTGTGTTGACAGGACAAGGGGTAATGGCTTTAACCTGATAGAGGGTGGGCTAAGATCAGACATAAAGAAGGAATCCTTCACTCTGAGGGTGGTGAGGCACTGGAACAGGTTGCCCAGAGAAGCTGTGGATGCCCCATCCCCGGCAGTATTCAAGGCCAGGTTGGATGGCTCTGAGCAGCCCCGTCAGGTCCACTGGAAGGTGTCCCTGCCCATGGGAGAGGGTTGGAACCAGATGATCTTTAAGGTCCCTTTCTACCCAAAACCTTCTGTGATTCTATATTTTGGCCTTCATTGCCAGCAAAACATGAAGTGAACCCTTCTATTGCTTTTTCTGCTTTGATGGTGGCACCTAAATCTTCTTCTGTTTCATAAATGTGTGATTCCTGAAAAGACAGAAGAGGATGCTTGTAGCTTGGTCACCAGCTTTATTCATGCAAGTTTATCACTAGAATCCTGCCCATATTTTATTGAGCTTGTTCTGGAAAATCCAAATTTGCCAGCGTCTTACATGGGAATGAGAAACTCTGAGTGGGAGCAGTGCTCCCTGATTTGTCAAAGTCAGTGAGCAGAGGCAGGAGGAATACTTAATGAACTCTGTTTGATTGGAGTTTGTGACAGCCAGCACATCTTCTCAGCTCGGCCAAGACCGCAGATAAATTCTTACAGTGGTTGTTAACAGCAGAGTTGGAGGTGTCTATGGAATCCTGGCAACCAAGGAATTTATGTTACATGAATGAAGTCAGATGTCGTCACGAAAGGAAATTTTTAGTATCCCATCTTGAGCATGAGTAAACACCCAGCAGTAATAAGTGCCCCCTCTTCGGGCTGAGAATCAGTCCCAATCGAATTGCAAGTGAAGGTTGAGCTGCTTCCTTCTGAGAAATCATGATGACAGTAATCGAAACAATCAGATTTATGTTCAGTTGCTTACTGCTGGAGGTCTTTTTGTTATCTTTAACTCAGTGTTAATTTAGGTCACCCTTTAGTCTAAATAAAAGAGACCACAAATGCTTGTTTTCTTGACTTTGTCTGTACAAAGTGTCTAGAGAATGCTGTTTGTTTTGGTGCTAGTGTATTTTATGAACAGTCAGTTTGATATGATAACAAAAGGGCTTTTAAAATAATTTGATAGTTTACAGTATGGATTTGTTTATTTTGGGCATCTTCCTGTATTCCTGCTTTTATGTATATGTATAAAAATACTTGTTTTATTGGCAATCACCATGGATGCAAAAGTGCAGCAAGAACCTGTGAGTCTGTAAAATCTCTGCCCTGCAGCTTGAAGGGCTCAAGCAGTGTCCTCCTTGAGCTCTGCTGAGATAGATGAGGAGCTATGTGTGCAGTAAACTTTGAGGCCTGCACATAAATACTGTACAAGGAAATGTGTCTTCCAAAATTAGCTCATAACTGAAAACAAAATGCAAACAGAAAAGACCCACAAGAGTTACTTTTTTTTCTTTGTTAACACCAAATTAGTGCAAGTAAAGTTGTAACTCATCATTTGCTCACATAGCTCTTCAGAAAATTCACTCATTTCCATTAGTAGTAGTTGCAAGGACAAGTCTTTAATTTTCCTGTTATTTATCTTCTGAATGCAGTCCACCAATGTCATTTGTTTCATTAATGTTTCAGAGTGCATAATAATTTATAATAGAGAAATATGACTCCCATTGTCCCTTCCTCCAGGCTTAAATAATAATGTTTTGTCACATCTATTTATGTTATGTATGTTAAAGTGTCATTATGAAATTGAAAATGCCTCTGAGTACATTTTGTGAAAGTTGAAAGCCCCTGAATGATAATGGCAGGACATTGTTCACCTTGTTGGTGTGTTAAGTGCTAGTGACAGTGTTTTGGGATGCAGAACATATTGATAGTCAGTTATCTGTGATGTGGGCCTCTCAGATAGTCTTCTTGTTCAGGTGTTCTCAGTGGTAAAATCTGCTTTCTTATGTTAGAGAGCTGAAGTGCTTTCCTTGGATAGGGGAATATGCCTGAAAATGTGAAACACGTCGAAGGAGCCACCCACTTTGGAAATAATGGAGGCTTAGAAAGTTATTTTGCCAAAAATAGTTGCAAGTATGTGCAAATCTAGATAAACACTATATGAGAGCTTTCTGACCGGTTGTGGGTAAATAAGTACAAGATTTCTACAGTTATCTCTCTTATAGTGGGAGCTATTCCCATGAGTTGGGAACTGGGGTGATCCATGGAGGCAAAAATAGTCAAGACAGCATCCTTATAAACATACAGTTAATTACTTTGAAAATATTTTTTTCCCCTTTTCCCTGCCCTAGACACAAAAGATGAGCACAGTCCGGATGTGGTGCATTAGGGGTGCTGAGCCTGGTGTCCTGCCCGGGGCAGAAACTCAGAGCAGGGAGCACAACATGCTGCTCTTACCAACCCTTTCCCTCTGCTGTTGGACTGGGAAGTGTCACAGGGAGCTCAAGATACCTGTTTCCCTCACCCAGTTGGTCCAGTCTCGTCCTAGACCTAAAATGTGGCACGTGCATGTGCTTATTACAGCGTGCTACAGTTTGTGTAGGCTTGAAGAAGCTCAGGGAAGAGAGACATTGCATCCAGTAACGTGGGCTGCAGAAACCTCGGTGTTACAGGCCAGACACTAAAGTGAAAACAGAGTAAACACAATTAAAAGAAAAATTTGGGTAATTCTCCATTCTTCTGCTAGAGTCTTAAAGGATAGGCTGTAAGTTTCTGTGTGGCTCCAGGGCCAAGGAAAACCTGAGAGGTTCAGGCAGATCTGTGCCTCCTGTGGGCCCCACAGAAAAGAGAGAGACAGCACAGGGATCCACAGAAGAGGATTTTTGGCTGTTGGATTAGGAAGGGCAATTTATTGGTTTGTTATGCTCTGAAAAATGTTTAAGTTTTGTGCCTTTGTTAGTGAATTTGGATTAGGTTTAACAAATATTTTTCATAAAAGGAAAAATGGAGAAAATTTTGAAAAATTGAAGTTTTATCTGAATACATTTTCAATGAAATGTTCATTTTGGTGTGTCTTGATGCTTAAATTATTTTTTACTTGAAATTTCTCCTTTCTTCCTCCTTTTGGCCTCTAAAGTAAAAAAAGAAGCTGCTTTTCATGCAGCCGAAATAGGCTCTTTTTTTTTCAGTTAAGGATTTGAGGTTTATGAAACATGTCAATAAACATGCCCAAGGAAAAACTTGCTTGTTCCAAAAATATAAAGCAGACTTTTCTAGTTAAGAAAAGTCATCCCAGCATATGGTGTGTTTCTTTTAAGATGCAAAACATTCATATACTGAGATGAACCCTCTGGAGGAACTTTGAGGCAGTAGCTCCTGCTCCTAAAGCTTCTGTCTTCATTTGTTTCAGCAGACATTTGCTTTCTGAAGATTTTTCTTCCCGATTTCTAAAAGATGTTAATGGTGCCCTGCCAAGCTGTTGTTGACAATCTGTTTCTTGTAGGATACTGTTATATATAAATAGATTTTTTTTTTTTTTAATGTTTAATTTTTCAAGCCAGGAGAAACATTCAGATTTGCTTTCAGCATGAGTCTAGAGTAACATTGTCTTTGGCATAGTAGTTGTTGTAGTCTTGTATGACAACTGTTGTACACATTATCTTACACGACTGAGGCTGCAGAATAGATTGGGGTTTATATGTGATTGACATGTTATTGCTTATAGGGCTGCCTGATGTATTTTCTTCAGGGCCTCCCTTACTGTGGCTGTAACCTGTGTTCAGTGCCACCATGCTACAGTGACCTTCAGACAGACCAGCAAAAAAAAAATCCATCTTGTTTGCTCAGCATCCCAAAAGACAATTAGGAATGGTTGCCCGAGCAACGTAACATCCTTGTCCCCTGCCACAGGGATTGCTGTGATGCCAGTTGGACTGTTCCCCCAGAAATGGCATGCTTCCATGCACAAAACAGTAGACTAGCAAAGGAATGTTTTTGCTTCTCATTTGTTTTTTATCTTTGCTGGATTCTTTTCTGCTGAAGTGGTAGAAAATAAGCAAAGCCATGAGTAAACAGAGGAGTAGAGGAAAAAAAAGGCAACATGAACAAAGAAAGGAATCCCATGGGGAAGAGAGGTAGAGATGCTCTGCATTTTGGATACAGGAACAAAGCAATGGAAAAAATCTGGCAGAAAAGATTGTCAGTGTGGAAGAAGCACTTATACAGAATAAAACTATTTAGAAAAGGAATGAGGGAAAAAACATGGACAATGCTGGGGGAGCAGTATAAATGGGTAAAAATGGGAAATACCTTTTTTTCTAAGCATGTAATAGGTCTTACATTAAAACTGTATTAACTGATGAGATTTGTCTTTGCTGAAAATCTGTGTTTCAGGTTTTGTTTGTTTGTTTTTGATATTTGATTTGGTTTTTATTAATTATAAAGAAATCAACAAACTTATTGATGCTTTGATACTTGGGTACGTTTCCCTAAAACCAAACCTACCAAAGATCGCTCCTGGATGCAGGTTGCTTATCGATCTTGTGTGGTTAAGGCCCGCTTGTATTTTGCAGCCAACAGCACACAAGGGAGCAATATGGCTGGTATCACATCTGTCTGCCTTTTTTCTTCTCAGCGTGAATGAAAAGCTACCTATTTACAGCTAGGATAACTGTGGGGAGGCCTTGGCACCCGTCCAGACAAAGGGCTCACAGTCACATCTCTACATCATACAGAGATGCTGTAGCTACTTTCCTGCTGTTAACCCACCTAATTTTCCCTGTTTTATACACGTATAGCTTGTGAATTTTTGGATAGCTCATGTACTGTATGAAGTACTTGTTCCATCTGTTCAGAGCATTTGTTCTTTATAATAAATTTAGGGCAAGTCAGAGGTTTGGAACTTGACTATTTTTTTTTAGCCAGTACAGAGTTATATGGAAGTCTTTCAAAATAAGAGCTAAGCTGTGAGAAGAGAATAACACAACAAACTAAACATGATATAAGGAATATCGAAACTAGATGATTTTAAGGTCCCTTCCAACCCAAACTATTCTATAATTCTATGAAATATTTTCTTTCAGTGTTTTTCCTGAGTGCTGTGTACATGTTTGAATTTTAACTACCTGAGGTCTCCTTAAAAGTCAGTTTATTCTGCCACTTAGGTGCTAGCTTCTTCAATTTTTACAGAAAGATATTCCTTGTCCAGAAGTGTTTATGTTCTCCCTTAACAGCTTTTCTGCTATGGATGATGTAATCTTTAAGGCTTTTATTTTTTCCTCTCCAGTAGCGTGGTTTGATGGGGTCAACAAAATCTGTTACATTGAGGTGTGTTCTAATATATTAAAATCTCATTTTTGCTGGTCAGTGTGGTACTCTGCTCTATCAGCTGCTTTCAGTGTAGCTGCTACTGCGAGCAGTCACAATGACCAAGGACTTGTGCATGTGGAATTGGGTTTAGAAATCAGAGTGCATTGGCTTATACGTTACAGAGCTCTAATGCCAGCTACAGCAAAGCTCATCTCCCTTCTCCAAGTAGCTTCATAGTTGACATGAATTTATTTTCTGCTGTCATGGCGTCCACTTCTATTCACCTCCTTTTTATGTTATAATCTCACCAACATCTCTTCATGTTACCACGAGATGTTCTGAAGGAAAGGTGCAGTTCTGATTGCCCCATCAGCTTCTCATACAAACATCAGTTACCAAAGTAACAATGATAAACCCTCTCCATAAAAGTACCAATACAGGTTTCCCTGTCCTGTGTCTGAAAATTAAGTTTTCAGAACATCCCTCTTAAAAGGATGTTCTGAAACATCCCTCTTTTTCTGTTAGAGAATCTGCACTTGGTTTGAGTCCCTTTTTTGCCTTGCAAAGCTTGTTCATAAAGCTTGAAGCAATTGCAGTGACTAGGCATAGAAAATAGCCACCCCGCCGTAGGCATTGGAGCAAGTTTCTTGCAAGAGCTTTGAGTCTGCAATTGAGCATTGTTGTTTATTTAAATTTCAAATCTAAATTGAGGCTAAATACAGATTTAAGAGGTTAATTTTAGGATCCATCTAGTTAAAAAAAAAATTACTCTTATGTCTAAGATAAAACTAAATAAAGTGACAATATTATGTTTGGGTACACTGTCCTCAGGATAAAGTATCTCTGTTTATATAAATAGAGATTCTTATTTATTTATTTATTTGGATAAAGAACAGTACATTTTTCAAGTGTAGTTGCAGATAAAATTCCTCATATCTTTGTATAAATATTGCAAATCATAAGCAGAGAGATCTAGGGTAATTTCCCTAATATTTAGGGAATAGAATAAATTTTACTAAACTCTTTTGATTTTTTTTCTTTCTACCTTGGAATCAAAATCTCTTTTATCATATGTACACATAAAGATTCCTAATTGTTGTCTCTTGATTAAAAAAATAAATATATACACATGTATATAAGAAAAGGGTTTATGTAGTCTTTAATACAAAAACTGGTTACTTTGTACTTTTCAAAGCTGTATATTTTATGGGTTGTTCAGTAAATTCTAAGTCCTGTACCTAGAATTTCTGGTGTTTAAACAATACATTCATGATAATCTCCTTTTGAAAAATAAAATGACGATTCTGTAATTGTAAGACTCTTTTTTTTCTCTTTTTCATTATCTCCTCTACATGCAGCCTGTGTAATCTTGCTTTCTATTCCTCTGAGCCCGTATTTCCCAGGAGATCTGTATGTATTATTATTTTTATTAGATTAAAATAGAATTCTGGATACATTTTCTATATATCTGCTATTAATGTGATTGGGAAGGGACTCTATGAGCTGCTTTATTTATTTATTTGTGTGTGTTCCTATGCTGGAGTGCCTCGTCATATGCAAGTCAAGTGGGTGGGTGAGTCACTGTGGTGTTCAAGTCAGATTACAGTCAGCCTCTCCCATCGCACTCAGCTCTTTGGTGGTGTATGGTCACTGGTAATGACTCATCTCTCTCGACTTCACTGATAAATTCCTGTTATTTCTGAAAAGTTTGTTACTGTGGCAGATGTAGTACAGATACAGAACAAATTAGGATGGAAGATTTACCAGGATGCATGCCATAACTGAAAGGTGCTAGCTCAGCTCTGACTATAGAGCTTTCGTGTGCAGTGCAGTTCAAAATACACTTCTAGGACTGACACTTAAAACAATTTTATTTAATCACTACATAATTAGTTTTTGTATTTGAAATTAGTCGAGTAACGTATCATTTTTTCAGGCAACTCTCAGAACAGAACTGCGCTTTTATATGCATTAGGAAATTTTTAAGACTAGGAAGAGATGATGGAGGTCTTGCTTGGTCTGCTACATGAGACAACAGAAAAACCTCCACTTATAATTCCTGCAACAATCTAATTGATCTGCATTGTATTATCTGCAGCAATTCTGCTCTTTGCTTATACCCATTCCATTTAGAAACATAACAAGACAGAAGCAGAATAAACTGTTGCAGATGTGAAATATGTAAAATTTTCTTAAGAAAGGATGTTCTTTGATGTTTTATCTTCGTATACTTTCAAGCCCAAATAGCAAGAAGAGAGATTTGATGCATGAAAGAGAGAGCAGCCAACAAGCTCTAAGTGATGTCTAGGTGTTAGAAAGACAAATTACTTGTTGGTAGAATTGCTTTGTTATAGTTTAGGGCTTGACATGCTTCAGTGATCTCAGAGCTAGGTGGGGTTGCCAAAGCTTGGGAAGAAGGGTAGTGGACACAAGAAATGCAGAATTTACAAGCCACAAGGACATTTGGCAGAACTCTCAAGATAAGGAAGGAACTAATAAAGCCAACTCAGCAACTGTGATTATTCATCTCTGGCTGGTAAGAGGTTTTTCCAGCAGGGAAGAATCAGGACCCCGACTCACAGAAACCACCCACTCAAGAAACCACCGACTCAGAAGAAGTAAAAGAGTGAGCATGTGGACTGCTTAGCATAAGAAGCAAGAGCATCATCATTAACCAGTTGAAGATAGAATACTGATTAATAAGAGAGCTATGTAACGTGCAGTCAATAAATACTAATTCCTTTGTTTGCTAATATGTATAAATTGCGAAAAGTTTTGATAGTTGGTGTGCTTGATTTGTGAAATACCACTGAGCACCCAGGCTTGCCAGCTGTCTCTCTCAAGTGTGTCATTATCAGCTAGTTGCACACTGGGTAATGAGACTGAATTTTGTGAACAGCAAAACCACCCAAGTTATTGAATCACATCACATGGAGCTACGCAGTCGGCAATAATTCCTGAACATCTGTAAAAATACCTGCTGTGGCCAGAAGTCAGAAATATGCCCAACATCATAAATCCTATTGTAACAAAATCCCAGAGATAAAAGCATGAATTACGCTACCAAGAAAGCAAGCCTGTCACCCTTGTCTTGAAGTACCCCAGTGACTTGGAGGCATATGCCCCAGCAAGGAGTTCATGCTCACATATCACATGCCATTGTCCTTTCCTTTCTTTCTCAATTCTGAATGACAAATGACTGAATAATGCAATACAGTTGGTCAGTGAGCATGTGAAGAGCTTTTGAGAACCAGTAATTTGATTATCTGTGCTAAGAGAAACCATTTTTAATGATATTTAGAATACTCAGTTTTCCATTCAGGCACATGAATAATTATGACTAAAATGCTTTCTCAAAGAAGTAGCAATAGAGCAATTGGCTCATAATTCTGAGGGTTTTTTTTTTTAATGATTTTTGTGTGGCAAGTGTGAAGGTGCTCTTTAAGTGATTTGTATTTCGCTTTAGCCTGGAGCTGCTGCACCCTTATCTCCCATGTGGCTTCAAAGACTTGGTTTGTAGCATTGCAGATGTAAAGATGATGTATTTGGTCATTATGTGCTCTATTTGTCCTGGCTCTAATAGTGCCTTTTCTGGTTCAAGAAAGGCAATGCGAGCAGCATCTGCGGCTTCGTAGCAGTTTTGCAGCAGCTTCAATCTTCATAACTGTGTCAGATTCTTCAAATGAATAAGTACTTCACAGCACTATTTTCTCCTTGGTGGGTTTGGTTTATATGTGATATGTTCCTTAGGAACCAGTCTGGTTTTTTTGTATCATAGATCACGGTGAGGATTTGTGTCCTTTCCATCTTGGAGTAAGAAATAAGATCCATTAAATCAGAGTGTTGATTTCAGTGAGCATCACTGGTGACAAATACATACACGTGTAATATCCTTGAGCTGGCTGTACTAATACATAGCCTCTTTTTTGGTTTTACTTGTGATTTTCCAAGGTGAGCTTGTACACCAAGA
Organism: Orthonyx spaldingii; assembly: GCA_013397795.1. Lineage (NCBI taxonomy): Eukaryota > Metazoa > Chordata > Aves > Passeriformes > Orthonychidae > Orthonyx > Orthonyx spaldingii. Next base: position 2,414,681 of record VZTJ01000889.1, read on the forward strand.
TATTCTAGAATTGTCTTTCTCTGAAGAAGACATCTAGGACCCCTCTCTGCTTCTTTGTCTGATGTGTGAAATACGCTACTTAGATAAGTAATCTAAACTTCTGTGATGACAGTTGTCATGTGTAGAAGTAGTATTTATATAGTAATTGTCTGGTGGTGCTTGTAGGTGGTCAGGAAATGCTGGAATTTTACGTGGTGCTAGTTTATTCCTGGAGAGCAGCCTTGTTCCTATAGCTCCCTGCATATTGCAACCTTCATTTGTAATTCAGAAAGACAGTGTGTCCCAACAAGTGTGTGGTGTTGTTTTTCCCTTTTTTTAAAGTTTTGTCAACACATCAGTTTTAAAGCATTTATTAAATCATCTCAATTAGGATGCAGTTTTTCATATTACAGAATTAAAAGCTATATATTAGAGCTAAAGTATTTCTGTAATAATCTGCTTTTGTGGCCTTTCAGCCCACCAGATGGGCAAATAGTAAGTCTAAAGCATTTCATGATAAATACTTCAGATTAGAATAGTTAGTGTCACTGTGACGAAAACTTAATTTTTCTGTGTGCCTGTAGAGTTTAGGACACTGCAGAATATCCCTGGGATCTGCAGTGTGGAGCACAGGCAGTGAGTCATAAATGCTCTTCTATCTTAACTGTGTTCAGGAGGGAGCGTAATGGAAGTGTGGTGTTCCTGAGTCCTGGCTTCTTTCCAGGGGCTTTCAGGCAAAGCAGAGTGGCAGTAGTCACAGTGGCCTTTGTGATGGGAAAGCATTTACTGAGTGCACGGGTCACACCAGCACCTTTTTCGATACGGTAGACCACTAACTGGTGTTAGTGAAGAGTGAGATTTGGTTGTTGTCTGTTTGCTTTTAATATGTGACTCAGTGGGCTCTGACTGTTCCTGAGTTTTGAATTACTGCTCTTGTATTTGACATGGGTGTGCCAGCTTTGCCAGATAGGAAATTACTAAGATTCCTTTTATAAATGAAATGGTGAATCCTGGGTTTTTGCTGATATGGAAACACGTTAAACCAAACAAATATAGGAACTTATATAAAATATCCCACATTCCTCTAATTTCCATCTCCCATTTCTCTTTTCTTTCCAAGCAGAAAAAAAAAAATGTTATAAGGGCTTTTTTTTTTTTTTTTTTCTTTTCCCTTGGCATGATATTGTATCATTTTTTCCAGATGCTAGATAAGGGCTGTTTGGATATTTGTGGATCCACAAACCGCAGTGTGGTTTCTTTTCCCTTATTACATTGGAAAAACAGTTCAAAGAGAGCTAGTTCAACCTTCTTACACTATTAACATACCATTAAATAGATACGGGCCTGTAGGGACAATACTGCAAAATGTAGGTGTTGTTTCTGTCCTGGTTTTTAGTTGTAGAATGTCACTTTGATTTTACATCTTAATACATTCCCATGCTTAGCAATCCACAGAGAGAAATGTAATTGCATGCAATTTTTGTTTCTCTTGGAGTAGTAGTTAATGTCTTGGGATGTGGTTTGATTTTGGTTTTGGTGGTGGCTTTTTATTTTAGGGGAAGAGTGAGTTAATCAGTCAATTGCAGTGAACTGTATGAAGATGACAAGTATTGCCCTCACGACAAATTCCTCTGTTCTTCACCTAATATGCTGCTTTGAGCTTCCCAATTTCACTAAACTTGTTCTACTGGAAGTGGCCATTGCACTTTATAGTTTCCAAGCACTTGGGAGAAAAGGAGGCAGGTCTCCCTGATGGTCGGTGACAGGCATTTTACTTACCACTCCTCTTGTCAGGGTGTTCAAGCAGGTCTGTATGATGGCAAAGTAGAGATGAAGCTGTTCAATGTACACAGCAGTTAGATCAAGGAGAGTTGAACTGACAGTTGTGGACTACCTAGAAAATTCTATCTATAGCTTCTGCACAGTAAAGAATAATAGATTTGTTTTCCAGTTTGTGAATACTGTTTATCATAGTGTATTGCATTCAGGACAGCATAAGGAATCAGAGCTTTTATTACCGTTCTTTTTGTCTTGTGTTATTTTCAGCTTCAAAATTGTAGAGAGAGAGACATCCAGGTAACTGATCCTGTACTGGAGCTTCCTTTTGTGGCAGACTTCCACATGACATTAGTTGAGGTGACATTTTCCTTTTGATTTCTAAATAAAAATCTTATCCCAATGTTGTGTAACAAAAAGTAGTATTTTAGCTGATGATGTGAACCTGGAACATTCAATGTCAGCAGGTTGCTTTTCACCCCTTTATTTTATGCAGTAAAATCATGATTAGAGGTTTTAAAGGCAACAGTAATAACTTATACCTGTCTGGAACAGATAATATATTTATATTTGGAAGATTCTTCAAGAAAGTGGTACCTCAAGTCTTTGGCTCTATTCTGTTTGATTGAATATACTATTATTGGAATTTTTCATCATAATTTAGCTGATGAGTCATTTCTGATTAGACAAAGGGAAAAGAATCAATCTATAAAGAAACTCAAGATTTGAAATAAGAATGACAGTCACGACAGAATAAAAAAAGGAAATGTTGGAAACTGTAGCATCTCCATTTAGCATTCTTTTATTTGTCTAATGAATGAAGTCAAAAAGAAAACCCTTGAAAGTCTATCTTCAATTAATGAAAGCTACTGTCAATATGGTAATAGAATGAGTGATTTAATTAACGATTCTTGAAATGGTTCTTCTTGTATAACCAACAGTAGTTCACTTAATGAAGTACAATATATGATAGGCTTCTTTATTGTGCTAAATTATTTGAACTGTTACCTTTCAGTTTACTTCCCTTGGGTTAGTGAGGTGATGTTTGCCACACAAATATGTAAAGGTGGTGGTAGGGGAAGAAGAAGAAGAGAGCAGGAGAAGTTGAGTGACATCCCTTTTGCTCAGATGCATAGACCATACAAAAGCGAAGCCCTTATGGTTTCTTTGATGTAGAAGTCACAGAAAAAGGCCTTATTACTTACCCTTTGTTCTGTTGTGAGGATTTACAGAGAAGCTCATCAATATCAGTGCCATTGTCCTTTTTGTGCAAGGTAGAGTTACATTCTACATTCCCTGTTACTGGTCTTGCCAGCAGTCCAAGCTGTTCAAAAACCAGTGATTTTTTTCTTTGAAAAGGGGCTTACTGAAGTACCAGCTCCAATTTGATGAAGCTCTCAGAGCAACAGGAGATGGAAGAGAAGAAAGTAAGATATTTGTGATGGACAAACTTATGTAGTTTCCTAAAGTACTTGAGAAAACGTGCAAATATTTTAATAAAATATTAGAGTTCTACATATATACTAGGTACTTGCTTTTGCTTAATGTTTTAGAGTCAGGGGAGATAGCTGAATATTTGCTACATAGACACAGAAAAATGAAAACTGGGAATATTTTACTTCATGTTTCTCTCACTTGTGCTTTCTTATGCAACTTCCCCATTTAGAAGATCGGCTGGATTAATCGTATTTGTCTGAATCAAGTTTCAAAGAAAATGCGTAAATAGTTTATAATGCATCCTTCTCTTACTGTCTTCTGTGCTATATGGTGGTGCACTTGTGAATATTGCAGTCTTAATCTTACATTAAAGTTGCTGTATACAGGATTTTTTATTGGATTTTTGTCTCCCTTCCAGCTGAAGGCATCATTACCTCATCTTAGAAGGACCAAAAAGAAAGAACCAACAATATAGGGGCTTTTATTTCTATTTGCTGCTGCTTTATGTTTCAGTTGCTTCCTCCTCAATGTAGGAAGGAGATGACTGTGTTAGAAGTAGCATCTCAAGAACATGATCTGTCCTGTCAACACTGCATCATTCAGGTTAGCTACACTGAAACTAAAGGAGGCCTCAACACAATGTTGATCCTATGGGTATTTCTGACTTTGATCATAAATTTCCTTTCCTCAAGTGTTTGCCATCCTTGATAGTGCTGGATTCAAATTTCTGTATTATGTTGGAAAGTTTCTCTCCTGAAATGTTTATGACCACTGTAAACTTCCCTCAGATTCCTTTTCCTACAGCAGTTCATTACCATGCAGATGCTCTCGTATAGCTGCTGTTGCTCTCTATCTTCTTGTTATGCCATTTCTTGGTGCTTTTAAGTTCTCTTTGTCTAATGGATGTGATTAAAGAAGATGACACCATTAGCAGCCAAAATAAATATTGCTGTGGTCTCTGTGACCTCCTTAGCCTTTGATTTTTTTGGCATGTGGATTAATACAGCGTATGGCAAATATTATGGTATTGACACTCTGTTACCACGGGGTCCTAAGGGTAACCACAGCAGACTGAAATAGCTTGTTTAAGCAAAAAACAACAGCATATGATTACTTTGTTAATTAATGTAAAAGCTCTTTATTTTCCTATGACTTCCGTTTTGAATTCATTACGACGAGTTAGAAACTATCATTATAAATAATGAAACAGGATTTTTATTTAAGCCTCTGTGTGAAAATATGGTCTGGAAAAGCAGGCTTATCCTCTTTATAAATATGGGTTTGGGAGTTAGCTCCTGCTGTGCTGTTCTCTGGAGGCAGAACTCGACTTAACACCTTGTGCCACAAACAGCATTTTAAACAGGGCAGCATTTTATTGTGGAGTGTGAGAAGAAAAAAGTTTTTTGCAGATCACATTGACAAACACAAGCTGTTAATGGTTTACTTGTGCAAAGAACGACACTTAAAAAGCAGGCAAAAATAGCTCTAAAAAGGCCTAAATAGGCCACAGCAAAGCCATATCCAGCCATAAGTTACCAAACACTGACAAAATCTTTTTCACTTCAGCATTGCCTTTTGGAGAACTGTGTTGTACACTGTTTTTACATCTCTGTGCTGCAGCAGGCAGACTGTATTTATAAACAGTCAATTAGCACTATCATCTCTAATCTATGGAATATATTATGTCAGGGAAATACCCATCTGAAATTTGATACAGAAAATATGTAGGTGCAAGGGATCTATATACGGTTAATATTCCACAAGTCTTCTCCCTACTCCTTCAAAGTGAAACTGTAAATTTGTAGATGCCAGTTTTGAGGTAGAAGGTTCCTACAAAGGCCTTTCCAGTCAAGGATAAACAATCTCAGAGATGTTTGGAGTTATTGATCAGTTTTATTCTTGGAATGTACTAGCTGCAGATTTTTAATCTTTAATTGGTCATACTTAAGAGACTTTTTTTTCCCATTGAGGCCTGTGATACATGTTCGTGTAACTATTGAATTATAGGTAATAGCTGCTGTAGCACAACATAGACATCTATGTTGGTTTAGTTGTCATATGTGTAGCTGTTCAGTGCAAACTAGCTAGATACTGGAGAGTAAATGCAACAGCTGTACCAGGCAGTATTCTAGAAAGCAAGGGATGAATGTGGGGTGCAATGCTCCTGCGTTATCTATCGGCTGTGAAACGTTAGGGGAAGATTGAGGCAGAGGTACCAGAGGAAAAGCGAGATATGTGTGATGCAGAGCCTCTTTGTGTACTTGCTAGTGGGATTTTATTACAGCAGTGGAAGCACAAATACCAGTGACTTATGTCATTTTGGAACAAAGTTTGTGTGAGTACTGGATAAACACACAGGAGGACATTCTTTTAATGACATTTTTAGCAGTTGCTGTACAGTAATAGAAAATTATGTGTTTCTGTTTGGTTTGGTTGGTTTGGGTTTTTTTCCATTTCTCTATTAACACAGACTAAAAATGCTTCACATTTTTTCTGGGAAGCCACTGCCTTACATGGTCCCATTAATACTTTTGGATTGTAAAAGCTTCTGATGGATTCCTGCAAACTTGAGAACTGTTGCAACCATATTCTATTCGATTTTTTTTTTTTAAGACAGAATGCTGCAACCTGCCTGGCTCTGTGCTGAGAGTGCTTGGCACTTACACAGCCATGTCTTTGGATGTTGTTGTACAAACTATCCTGTGTGTACAGTGCAGCAAACATTTCATCTCGATGGTTTGAGACAGTTGGTGCATGCAAATTCAATGATTTTCTTTGGTGCTTTATCCATTACTTAAAAATGTTATACCTCTGAAATAATTTTCATTGTATCTTTTCGTTACAAACTCATCACAAAAGAAACAACCATTCTCCTCTTAAGCAGACTGCCCCAAGTCTGAGGAATTACTAAGGGAGGTTAAAATACTGCAAAGTCATACTGACTTCATTGCATCTGCAGTTACAGTTGGTGTGCAGTTGCTCACTGTTCTAAGTGCAGAGGTCTAATTTATAGTTATTTGCTTACTAAATTTAGATTGGACAGAATTAGAATTTAGAACTACTGGTCTGTTCAGAGAGGTGAGTATTTCATACCCTCATTATAACTTACACGATACCGTGCAGAAAACAGAGATGCAGCATTGCCGTCTGATGCAGGGATAACGTAAGCAAGTGAGGATGTAGCAATCCCTGCTGCCCTCTGATACTGGTACTTAATCCTCCAGTCCCTCTGGGATTTGGAGGCTCTTTGAGTGGAGCAAACTCTGAGTCTCTGCTTTCCTACGTGGACAACAACTGTGTTTTGGTTAGATTTAATTGAGTTACAAGTACATAGGAATAATTCTGCTATTCTGATTTCCATTTCAGGTATTATAAAATGATACAGTAATTAAAAGATTGATAGAAAATTGTTTTATGGGCTAGCTATAGCAGAAGAACATACAGGAATTTACACGCAGAGGTGGAACAATACTAACACTGGTACCACATCTGGGACCGAGGGTGTCAGCCAGAACATGAGCAGGGGGGGATAGTCCCCTCTGGTTACCTTATAGAGGAGAAGACAAACAACTGAAGAGAAGTAAATAAACAAATATTTCATTTCAACTTTTGGCTTTAGTGAAATATTCCAAGATTTCTAAAGTATTTTAGTGCTTTGCTCTTTTTTTCTTTTCTGTAAGAAGTGTGTATATAAAAACTGCGTTGTGAAAAATTAGTCATAATCTGTGTTCCAACAGTCACAATTTCTATAATTTATAATATATAATTATAACTAACTATCCACTGCTATTACAATTTTTTTTTTTGATTAAGAGATGATAGTACTTCCATTGAAACAGTCAAAAAAAGGCATACTTTGAATAATTGCAGTAGCAGAAGGCAAAACCAGTTCCAGCTTTTTTTGTTGTTTTGTTTGGTTTGGTTTTTTGTTTTGTTTTGTTGGGTTTTTTTTTTTGTTTTGTTTTGTCTTTTTGTGGGTTTTTTTGGTGGTTATTTTTGTTTTGTTTTTGTTTGTTTTGTTTGTTTGTTTGATTTTGTTTTGTTTTCTTCAAACTTGTCCCTGCACTGTTCATCTTTCCATGATCTGAAAAGGCAACAGATTTAGGTCACCTGCACTGTAGTTTAATTACTCTTGGTCAATCTCATGTTAGCTTACCTGCGCGAAAGATTGCATTTTCTGAGTCCGTAAAAACCCCATGGAATTCACTGATTTATTTTGTGACTTTTTAGACCTCCCCATTCATATGAACATCAGCTGCCTGCTGAAACAGGAAGCACAGAACAGTTGAACAGTCAAGACTTTCTGTTATGTCATTGATGCTCATAAGCATCAGAGGACAAGATGTTATTTTAGATGACCTGAGGTTTTTGACTATTTGAATTCAGACAGACCTTAAATCTAAATTCATCCCTGATTGATCTTGCTTTTAGCTGAATGTGTTAGAAATCTTACATTTCCTTTATGAATTAAGCAAGGTCACTATTTGTGAAAAGCCATCCCTGGTACTTATGATTCACCCTGTCCAGCCGGCCAGCCTGGAAACTGTCAGGCCTGCAGAAGAGCCCTCTTTCAGCAGCCCTGGTTAACGTCATCGGTTTTCTGCACTAGAGCAGCAATTCTGTTGACTACTAGATTTTGCATCCCTCTCTTGCTACGCCCTATGACTGTAGCTGAGTCACTGCCTTTGGCCAGGTGCTGGATTTGCCTCTTGGCTGTTCCTTTCAGCTGCGGCGTTTGCTGCTCGCGGTGACGTTAGCGCACATCAGCCGCAAAACGCCAGAGCGTTGCTTTCAACACTGAACCTCACTTTTGGCTGCTTGTGTTTGGTTAGCAGCTGATCAGCTCTGGGCACTTGTGCTTGCTCAGGAAAAGAAGGAAACAGTTAGTTTTATCTTCCCCAATACTATTCCTTTGCTTTCTCTCTCACCTTAAAAGAAACTTTGGTTTTTCACCCTCCAAGATGTATGTCAGAGCTTGCTACAGGTATTGCATTTAGTCTGCCTCAGTGATACTCTGAGAAGCTCTCCAAAAGGCACCTCTCTAATGATGTTTACTTCTATAAATGTAAAATATGAAATTGTGGCATTTATAGATAGAAGAACAATTAATTATTTCATACATGGTAACATTTTTTGGAAGTTTAAAATCCACCTTATATAATCAAAGGGCTTTAAAAAAACCTGTATTTCATTCATATAAATGTAGGTAGAATGAAAAATATGTAAGTACCTGGTAAATATGGCACTGGTGTCTAAGTACCTGGTAAATATGGCAAATATAGAGGAAGAATGAAAAGTTCTTATATTGGGTCAATGAACTGCTAAATCAGTTTCAAAAATTTGGAACTGAATATGAGATATTGTATATGAGTGTAGTTTTTAATTAAGAATGAGTGCAAAATTTTGATTAATATGCCAGGTTACTCATGTATGTTGATAACGCTAGGTAGTAGTTATTTGCTGGCAACATTAACAAATTAGATGTAACCCTGAAACATGATTTGTCAAAAACTGAATTTGTTTTTTACTAGTGAAACTGAAGAATTATTCTGACACTCTCTAAACTCACAGTGAAATTAGGCGGTTTGGAATTTTTTCTTGAGATTAGTTTGGGAATTTTGTGTTTGGACTCAAAAGAAAATGTATTAGTTCCTAGTAAATATTTTGGTAAATGACAAAGTGTTGTAAAGAATTGGCAGGCACTTGACGTTTAGAGCTTGAATGGATCTGTTATGTCGGATCATTAATGAGGACTTTGAGCAAATTCATTGCAACCTGCAAAGTCTGTGTCTTCTGTAGCTGACCTGACTCCATGCTAAATTTATACTCCTTAAAATGCTTTTGTGAAGTACAACTGAAGGACCCTAAGTGCTGATGTTGCTGGCATAACTTTAAGCCTCTCAATACAAACTGTTTTGCAAAGAAAATTACAAATAGTTTGTGATAAAATGATAGTGTAGCACAGGTTTAGTAGTGTTGAAATAAGACATCTTTTGCTTGCTGTTACGCCATTCATTTTTGTTTAGATCAAGGTGAAGAAAAACTTACTCATATCTGAGCCCTAGAGAGAGAAAAACCAGTTTATTGCAAAGTGACAGGGTGCAGCAATTTGGTCTTTAAATGCTAATTTTAGGTTGTCTTTGTTTATTTTTTTCTCTTATGACTAAAATCTGCAGCCATGGCCTCTCCCATGAAGAGCAGGTTTTTGCAAATACAGACTATATTTTAAATTTTTTTCTAAAGAATTTTTTGCTGTGAGCTGAGCTTCTAAGCTTTGCTCTGTGACATAAAAAAGTGGGGCATCTGTAGAGCTTGGGTTAGAAAAGCTCTAGATAAATTCAAAGGATCATGATTGTGTGCAATTTATGAGAGGACATGAACAAAGAAAGAGGAAAAGGGATGTGACACGGTCATGAAATATAAAGGAATAACTGGGTCGGTAGGGAGGTGGTCTGTGCTTCATGATTGCAGGATGAGGGAGAGGAAGAATGAAAAATACTGGAGTGGGGGCAGAGAGGTTGAACTTTGATGGGGTGGATCTGCAGAACACAGAGTGATTGTGAGAATCTGGGGTGATGCAAGATAAGAACAGTGGGGGGAAAAAGAATTTGTAGCAAAAAGTGAAGATGTTAATAATATATAGTGGCATGTTAGGGATTTGTGTTTCTACTGCTCTGTTATCCCTACAAATCTTTTGTAGTAGCTTATCACAGGTTATTTATATGGCACATGGGAGATGGAAATGTTCTTAAGCACCAAATATCTCACAAGCACCTATCGAGGCTGGCAGGTGTGACTGTTGATCATTAGCACAGAACAGCCCTCTTCTCTAGCCTGTGTAAAATTAGCCTGTTTCTCAGTTGATTGGCTGAGCTTTATACACTCTACTTCCAGACTGTGTAGCTCCATCTGAGTGTCTCGGTCTTATTCTTGGCCGCTGTTGTACATATTGTGGTTTGTTGTGTGTCAAGTAGAGGAAAACTAACTTCATGTCTTGCAAGTGATGCTAATCCAGCAGGTCATGCAATAATGGTCATCACATACTGAAGTGTTAAAACGCAGGTTGTTTTTAGACAGATGAAACAGGGTTTTCAGCTGAGCATTACTAACCTTGGTGCTTTCCATAAGACACCAAAAGGTGTGTGTCTTGTCCCAAATTATGGGGAAGTGTAGGTAGAGTAATGCTTAAAGAGAATAGTAGTGTTTGATGTTAGGAGGGAAGGATAGTTGGTTGCCAGTTGGCATGTTTGCTAAATTATGGATGTATAACTGTTAATTGTGGCCAAAGCTTTTTGTACTTTTCTTTTTGTCCAATATCCTGTTGAAGCACACCATATTTGCTGCAGTGTCCAATATGATTAATCATCATGTTGATGTCTATTTTGTATAAACAAGTACTCTACTCTGGGAACTAGGGAACTTACCATTGGGTTCAAGCAGCCTTTCAGTCCTCCTCTTAATTTACTAAATGCAAGCCTTTCTGCACATCTGACTATAAAATGTTTGTCAATTCTTCAGTTATGCCAATTGTTCTCTAAACTTCATCAGACTTATTAAAAATCTTTGAGAAACCTGAGAAAACTGAAGTTAGGTGCCTAAAGTCTTGTAAAAATAGTGTATTTGTGCCCTAGCAAATTTTGCATTTGTAGAGAGCTCTTCTGTGTAGTGGGCAAAGGTTTGACAAGGGCTCTTGGCTAAGACTTGAGGTTAGACATTTAAAGCAGAAATAACATGCACATTCTTAATAATGCAGGAAAATTAAGTTTTGCAAGAACGTTTTTGGATTTGTGGTTGGTTCACAGCACTGAAGGCTTTTGCATTGGGGTTGGATTATTTGCTATATGGTTTATTTCAAACAGGAGCTAAGGCGGAAAGTTCCTTTGGTCCTTTTTGTGTTATGACTCCAGTATTCTCTTCCGGTTTTATAATATGTGTATGTATAAAAATCAATACATATTAGCAGTCGTTTTCTGTCTTTAGTATGTCTGAGAAATCAATGACTGATGAAAAACATGCACTTTTCAATGATGAGAATATTCTAGAACTACTCAGATATTTCCTTCTGTGCAAGGTGCTGTAGGGCATTGCTGTTCTCATATTATGATATGAGATCATGCTTTGTGCACAGGCAAAGGCAATTTAGTGGTGTAATTTCAGCTGAAATTATTGGTAGTGTTAGAAGTAGAGAGTTCTTTCTATGACATGTAAATGTTACTTTTGAGTACGCTGTGCTTTTTGTCAGTGAAGCTGGATGTTGAGTCAATAGCATTCCAAAGGTAGGAAGAGCTAAGCATATCTAACTATTGATGTCTGCAGGACTTGGTGTGAGGATAGGAAATATTACGTTTTTCCCTCATGGAAGAGAGTCAAGAGATAACCAGCTGGGCATTAGCAGAAAAAGGATTTTTTTTGTCGTTGTGGGGGTTTTTTTGCCATTAGTTCTCTCTGTCAGGAAAACACTTTTGAGCAACTGCCTGTTTTTATGTTCAGTTTAATTTCAGTCAATGTGTCTGTGCAGGAACTTCAAAAGTGATTATTCCATCTCAGGATCTTTTCAGTCATGTCTGTGATTCCTAATGTATTTGTCAAGTGCTTGAGACATTTTTGGTGGGTTTTTTTTGCCATGAAAAATAATTGTCTATTTTTCTTTTCTGTCTTTCTTATGAAAAGATCTCCGAGTGAGGTGCAGAGAAATTTGTGTAGTAATGAGATTTAAAAAATTACTTTATTATGTGCTCCTGCTCTTCCATGGAAAGTTAGGTTTTAAACATACATGTCAGATTTCTTTAAAGCAGTAAGAAAAACAAATATTAACAGTGATCAGAATCTATCTTTCTCTGCACTTGAACATATAACATTTTTCCATACAAAAGATCAGACTTAATAAATGCCTAGTGGCATATGAGGATAACATTGGAAGACCTTAAGTGGAAAGATTATGGGAGTGCACCAGAGGTAGAATTAAGAAAAAAAATTATTCCTTTTATTTTATCACTCCTTTTCTGTGTTGATTTGGTGTTTTTCTTGGTTGGTTGGTTTCAACTGTGGAAAGGGAGAAGCTGCATTACAATCTAACCTGAACTCTTGTCATGGAATGGGTCATTAGGCTGCTCATAATGAATTTCTTCTTCCAAATCAGCAGTGATGACTGGGCTTTGGAATATATTAAAAAAACCCCCAAACCTTGAAAATTCCAGCCTGAATCTGAAAATGTCTTCTCATACCTCTACACAAATACCCATTGTAATCCTCAGTGTATTTTATCTGTATTAATTATCTTCACCATTATAAATCTGTGCTTTATTTCAAACCTGCATATATTTATCTCCCTTTTTTTCCCATTAGGTTTTGTTATACCTTTGAGAAGATTTCTAACAATAACTTTCTTCCCCCCATATAGTGGGCTATAGATTGTCATCCAGTGACACTTCAATCTTCTGTTTGACAAACTAAATAGATTGACCTCTATAAATCTTTTATTAGGAGTGATGTTTTTCAATCTTGTAGTCATGCTTATGGTTCTCTCTTGAACCCATTTGTGAATGTCTTTGAAATGCTGACAGCAGAACTGGACACAGTGATTTAGTAGCAGTCACAGAGGCAAAAAAGCCTCCTTATTCCTTCTCAGTATTTCCCAGATTATGTATAAGCCATTAACTGTATTACCCTGTGCAGCTGTGATCTCCTTATTGTTTGTCAAGCTAATTACTTGTAAGAATAAAATTGCATTCTGATTTTTGATCCTGGATGTGACCTTCCTTGTAGCACCTCAAAAACCTTGGTTGGTGGAAGCTCTGACTAATCTGCCAGTTTTGTGCCTCCCCTCTCTGTTCTCCATGACCTGATCAAACTCCATCAATTCTAGTCTTTTATTTGTTCCCATAAACATATTGCATTTATATTGAGACAGCACTGATTTTTTTTTACATTCTTCCTACAAACATTTGATGATGATGTTCAAAATCAGTAAAATAGGCAGCTCTTAATTTTCTGTGAGTCAAAATTTTACTTGGTAGTTTTGAAACATAAAAATATAGCAAAAATGTGATGTTTTTGTAGTAGTGAAAATAAAACATGCAGAGAAACAACAGCTTAATAAATGAAGGGCAATAAAATGCAGCCAAACAACATCAATTTCAAGGGTCTCAAGAAACTTTTAGGCTCTTGTGCTTTGAAAGATTAGTACAATTTTTGTGAAAACATTTTATAGCTCTCTTATAAGGGAAATTAGTTTCTTTGCTTTAGATCGCTGTTCAGTTGAGAATTTATTAAAAGCAACTTAAGTGTCTTGAGGGTTCTAATCTGTTTTCTTTTGTCCAAGTTGCTAAGTGGTAAAGAAAAAATCCGTTACTAAATAAGGGGGGGAAAAAAAAGGTTTCTGAATTGTAAGAGCTTGTTGAAAATTGTGAGGGCTTTTCCCAAGCAGCATGCATGAAAATTTTTTATTCGTTAAAGCACTTTCTGAGTTTTGATTTAAATTTTTGGCTTTTTTTTTTTTTTTTTTTTTTTTTTTTT
>VZTJ01000889.1:2428394-2494324 GCA_013397795.1 Orthonyx spaldingii
TTAATTTTTTGTTTTTTTTTTTTTTTTTTTTTTTTTTTTGTTAATTGAAAAATGTGATTCTCTGAAAAAGTTTGGATGGAAATGAAAAATTCCCCATCAATATTTTCAGTTTAAAAAGGGGATGTTATAGCATATACTGCCTTTCTTTTTTTTTTCTTTTTGGGTTTTTTTTTGTTTTTGTTTTTGTTTTTGTTTTTTTTTGTAAAAAGATGTCCTAGATTTAGGTTCATCTAGAAAGGATGATAATATCCACCAGTCAGTTTTTCCTGTTAATATTTAACTGGTATATATTGCACATTTGTGTTCATATATTTGTGAATCTGTGTACACACTGAACCCTGTGCTCACAGCAGTCTGTTACAAATGTATATGACAGAGGCTGATCATGCTGACTCTGTAGTATGCAAAACATTTCCATGCCATACAAATCAATAGCACTCTATTACCGTAATAGCCTGAGGAACATAGAACAACAAAGATTTCCTAATGAAAACCCGAGGATCACATCAGCTATTGAGGCAATCCTCAGAGGCTGCAAATGAGTTGAGGGTTTATTTTGAAATTGTCGTCTGAACTGGAGGTTTGAACATACTGGGGCTTTGCTAATTGCTGTGAATGCTTCAGGGCCTCTGGAAGGGCAGGAAACCCTGCTTAATCGTGTAGGCAAGCAGAAAATAGAAAAGACAGATGTTGTACTGTCCTCTTCTTGTCTGAATCTGATTATCTGTTTTTTGACCTCGTCCATCTATTTGATGAAGTCTGTCATAATTGTGTATTTTGTAGAGATACATGCCCATGCAAGTAATTTTCTTAATATTATTTTTACTCTTTATATTATTGAGACACACTTGGACTAGCTGCTCAGGAAAAAAATTATAACTCAGTGTTAAAGAAATCGTACCAAGTGTTGGGGCGCACTACATTCTGTTACGGATGACATGAAATAAGATGTCTCAATGTTTGCTGGTACTGCAGTCTCCTGTGGAATATGCTGTGTAAGATGTAGAGATAATATACAGAAGTAGACCTTAAAAGCTAAAAACCTAGATAACATACAGAAGTAGACCTTAAAAGCTAAAAACCTACACGATTTTCACACCTGCACGCTGCCCTCCTCAAAAAACGAACCAAAACACCCCAGAACCAAAACTACCCCTTAACCTGACAACCTAAACAAAGCCTGAGGACTTTAAAAAACACTGCATTTAATAAACTTAGTCACTCTTTTGGAGAACATCATGTTAATTCATTTTTATTTCCTTGGTAATTTCTGCAACAAATGCTTGTCATGGGAGGTTGTGAAATGTAGGGCTGTAAAATATGACATCTATGAAAAATGGGGTTTTTTTCCCTTTCTTTCACTGCATTACTGACTATCAATCAGTCAAGGAGAAGTGGTATCCTAATTAAGAACAGTGATACTTTAGACTTTGCCCTTATTGACATAAACAGTGTGTGTTAGCCAATTAACTATTTAATCTTGAAAGAGTTTGCAGGAAACTGCATGTAAAATGGGTAAGTGCTGCTTGTCTATCATCATATGAAATAAGACATAAGATAGCAAGCCCTTGGGGTTTTTATTAGTTGAGTTTAGTGGTTGCATTGCTGCTGTTTGCGTTGAGTTATATATTTAGCTAAATTAGCAAACAGTGTAATCAGTGAGGTGAAGGAGATGAGTGCCCACATGTAACCACGCAGTAAGTCTTGTAAGCAAACACGAGACAGCAGGGTTCTGCTTAAGCCCAGCAGTGAAGTGACTGTCGGAGAAAGGCTGAGTGTGTGCCTTGATCACCCTGCGGCAGAGAGGCTGCTGATCAACACCACGATCTCAGGCAGGTCAGCATTACTGCTGCTGACAGTTTGGTCAGCATAATTTGCCATTTCCACGACCACAGAATCATTACATTTGGAAAAGACCTGTAAGATCATAGAATGCAAACACAACTTAATACTGCAAAGTTCACCACTAAACCATGTCACCCAGTACCGCAGCTACATGTCTTTTAAATAGCTCCGGGGATGGTGACTCCACTGCTTCCCTGAACAGCCTCGATGTCCTTCTTGTAGTGAGGGACCCAGAACTGGACACAGGATTCAACGTGTGGCCTTACCAGTGCCCAGTAGGGGGACAATCACAGCCCTGGTCCTGCTGGCCACACTATTCCTGATACAGTCCAGGATGCCTTTGGCCTTCTTGGCCACCTGGGCACACACTGGCTCATGTTCAGCTGACTGTTAACCAGCACCCCCAGGTCCTTTCCCCTGGGCCTTCCAGACATTTATTTCCAAGCCTGTAGCATTGCACGGTGTTAAAGGTCTTTAGACATGATCTTAAAGATATTTTCCAACCTGAATGATTCTATGATCATGAAACTGCAAATTGTGCTAAATGCAGCAGTTTGGTCTGTATCAGAGCTCCTTTCCAGGGGTGGTGCTGCACCGGACTCATTTCCTAGCTACAGGCAGGATCTGGAGCCTCTTGAATATGGGATAGAGAATGATTTGTGGTAGTATTTAGGCACTGCATGCATTACTGTATATAATATCAGATTGAGAATGTGCATATGCCACTGTTGTTATGAATGCCTGAGAACAGACATGTACATTTGTTATCCAAACCTTCAGTATGCAGTTCTTAAGGATACCTGAAAAGAGCAGTGGTAACACAGTGGTAACATATGAATTCTAGTATCTTCTACCTTAAAAATGATTTAGAGCTATCTAGATGTTGCATTTTTCCTGTAGCACCTCATTTATTCCTACTTATAAACATTGGACCTCAAAATAAATCATCAGTGGCTCCCTTAGATCAAGTGTTGTTTGGCTATCTTTTAATCAGTGATTTAAAGTTCACTGCTCGGGGGTCTGCAAATAAAATAAAATGAATTGATCAAAACCTTTTCTTAAAAAGTTGGTACTTTGCTAATGTGATGTGGCTGATTCTCAAATAGTGTCTGTAAAGGGACTGGTTCACTTGTTTGTTAAAAAAGAAAAAGGACAAATTGCTTATTTCCCATAAGTGCTCTATTAAATCATGACAACATTGCTACTGCACTGAGAAGTTTAATTTCCATTATATTTTTGTGTTTGCAACAGTACAATTCACGTACTGTAACAAAAGTGTGGTTATGATTTTCCTGCATGGAAGGTCAGCAGTGAAGAGGGAAGAGGCAGTTACATATTGCTCATTATATGAGAACAAAGGTTGGCCTTCAGTGAGTGCTCGAATATCGAATGACTGCGTTACACAGCCACACAGCACCACAGAAAACCTCTTCCTTCCCAAGTGAAGAGCAGCCCCCGATCAATTTGAATGTTTTCCTTGAATGAATGCCAGTGACAGTTGCATGCTTTTGTTTCATTTATGTCTAAAGATTCATCTCTGCACTCTAAATTGTCTTCTCAAATTACTCCAATACCACAAAGATATTAAACACTCTGTAAAGTATTCTGGGCACTCTTGCAGAAAAGACTCAATCAGAGTGAGAAGCAACACAACATTTATCACAGAAGTCTGTTGTTTGAGTCCAGACTTCATTTTGAGTTACCGATTGAGAACTTTATCTTTTATATGACATGTATTTATTTATAACTCTGGATTTATGCAATTTATGCATCTATATGTTTTTGTCGTTTCTGCTAGTAGCTTTTTCACAGACCACACTGCAGTTGATGCAGTTGCCCAGGCTTGGTGGAACATTTTAGGTTTTGGGACAGAACAGAGATTTCCTATTTGGTGTCAGTGGACTTGCCATACAGCAGATGCTTGTAAAGCACGATAGCCAAATATTCCTACCTTTAATTTACTTATATTCAATTCCACATGCTGCTTCTCTCCTCTGTGTCACCCACTTATTTTGTGCAGTTTATACAGTTTGTATCTCTAAGTCTTTGCCCACTTTACTCTCTGGTGCACTGTCTCGCATCACTCAAAAATTTTTTTTCATCCCTAGTAAATATAGCCTTTCTCCATTTTATTACTCCCCCTCTCCATTTTCTTTTAAAAAAAATTTAGCAAATAGCATAAAAATACTGAATTTAAAAATGAAATTTCAAATAATGACAACCTGTGCAACCTCAGATACGATGTAGTTTATTCACTGAAGAAAATGAAGAGTAATGAATTTTTATATGAAGATTCAGTGTCTCCTTCAGTATTTTGATACTACTGAGCAGTTCAATATACAAAATTCCAGGAAATACTTTTAAAAGATGTTAAGTCAAACATGTTGTAACCTGAGGTAGAAGGCAGTGAGAAATCAGTAAGTAGCTCTCAGCGCTTCCTTGTCTTTCGAGCTATACAGTGTAACATTAATGTAAAAGTATTCATGCTCCACAACTCGGTAGTGGATTGGTCATTTATTTAAATGCATTTGAAATAATTTTGTTTCATATGATAGCAGGACTTCTGGGTAAGCAAAATACCACTAGTGTAAAAATTAGTGGTTTCCGATGTGAAAAATAAAGTGTGTCATTTTCCTTTATTTATTTAGACAGAAAGAGACTGTAACCCTTTGAGGACAGAAAAGAAGTGAAGAATGAAATTTATTTTAGATCTGTTTAATGCTTGATTTGAGACACCAGAGGGTGGGGGGAGTCCCAAACCACACCACTAATTAACTGAGAATAAATGAGAAAAAAATACCTGTCTAGTGAAAAATGTTCAAATCTGAGTTGAAGTAGAGAAAGGATGAGGAATGGGGAATCTGTAGCTTTTTTACCCCCAAGTCCAGACAAGTTGTAACAATTGAGATCCACCAGAAAAACATTATTGAGAAAACTGTATCTTGAATTCGATTCCAGCTTAAAAAAATAAATATAGTAGGGATGAACTGCAAAAAAGTGATGGAATAGCTCTCAGTTATAGATGAAATATTCAATACCAGATATTTACGAAAGCATAAATGATTTCTTAACTGTACAATAAAGAATCTTTAGTATATTTCTTAAATAATTTCTTTTTGTCATTTCTGTACGGTAATTTTGCATTCCTTTATGACTAGAATTAGGTGTAGGTGTTTGTCTCATCTGGATGGTGTTAAAATCATGGCACATGGTATTTTTCCATGTGCATCAGAGTTAAAAGGCCTCACTTCATGTTTTGCCTTTGATACTTGCTCTCTCCGTGACTTTGGGCATATTACTATCCTGTATACATCATTTTACATAAAAAATAAGTCAATAACTTAAAAGACAATGTACTGCAGAACCAGTAGATAATTATCATGTTTTAAATCCAAAATAGTTGAGATGCCAATAAAAAATGCCAATGCAAAACTCCCAGCCAGGCCATTGTTTCTTCTGGATGGCCAAAATCTCTCTGCAGCATTTGCTTTTTGCTTTACAGGTAGTCTGTCTCTTCTTGTGTGCTAGAAGCAATGAATAAATTCCTTGCCTTGGGAACTCATGGCAAAGCAACTTTGAAGCAGGCCGATGCCCTGACACATTTAATGGGCAGAATCAACTTATGGTTCTGAACTGACAGGTGGTTTTGAGCAGTTCATGAGGGATTTAATTGGTGTGTGCAAAATGCAGCCTACAAGTTGTTATTACTTGGATATGCAGCAATTAATAACCAACGGCCAATGCCGTTACCCTTGTCTATGTCATTATTTTTTTTTCAGTTGCTTTCCGATGAAATTGATTAAAATACTTCCAGGTTGAAGATTTATTTCCTGTGAAGTAAAGGGATAATAAAATCTGCCTTATACTTGTCAGGAAACACTACCAGAACAAATGCATAATTACCAAGGGGGCATCCCCACTCACCCAAAACCCAACATCATTGTTTTTGAATGTGTTTTTAGATTTTCTGTTACTCTTTAGAAACATACTGCTTTGGTATATGGCTTGCTTCTGTTCCCATTGAAATCAACAGCAAAATTGTCAGTGACTGATGGAAAAAACCTGTGAAAAATGTTTCATCGTTTTCATTTTGGTAAATTCAATTTGTTGGCCAAAAATTAGGTTTCTAATTGTTTGCTTCAATCATAGTTACAGAGTGACTGGCATCTCTTTATGTCAGTCCTGCTAGATTTATTCCATCTAACATGCTCTAAAAAAGATCTATTGCCTGAATTTTAAGCCAAAATTGGAAGATAGACTCATAGCAATATAGAAATTATACAAATTCAATGTTCAAGAACAATAAGAAAGAGCTCCGTGCTAACTCTTGCTAATTTGCATTATATTATGGTTTTTGCTATGCTTATATGGCATGTTTTCTCAAATATTCCAGTTGTCTTTTTTTTGACTTTTAACCCTAAACTGCACTGTTTCTTAATCAGAAATTCCTATATATAAGTAATAATAGTTTAGTATTGAAGCTAACCTATTTTGCTGTGAAATAGGACAAGAAGAAATGTTTGCTTCCTTTATCATGAAGGGGAGTGGTTTAGTATTTTTGGAGTGTTTTGTTTTGGTCACAAATCAGTGTAGTTTGAACAAGTTATTGGTTAGGTTCAGCTCTTAGTGCTTGGGGAGTGCAACAGAACCACTGTGGAGCTTGGCTCAGGTGTAAGCCATTACTTGTTTTTAAATACCTTTCAAAAGAAGAAGTCCATACTTGACAGAATCCCAGACTTGCAGCTGTTTACAGAACTGCTTTTCTTGTGTACTGCTTGTTAGCATTGTGGTTGCTACAACAGCATCTACTGCTTCCCCAGAGCCTTCAGAACACACATGAAGTGCCAGACCACTGTCCTTCCGTGCTATTATTAAATATAATTTTTTCCACATGAATCAACTGAGTGAAGATCAGATGTTTTAAAAAGGGTTTGATTTTCATTTGCCCAAAGGCTGGTCTGCTAAAAAAAAAGATTCAGTGACCTCATAGCTAAAAGTGACTGCAGATTTGCTGTTAAATAACTCGTGTTCTGCACAGCTTTGTGAACTAGAACTATAATGTTTTTGTTCTGATTGTTGTAATTTCATTTTTGATTTAAATGAAAATTGCGTAGACCTTGAGATATCCCTGTTGGTGCATCTCTTTGACTAAAACTTCCCTCATGCATTTGTAGGATATGAAAATGCTGTTAAACTAGACCAGCAGTCCCTGGTATGCTAGGATAAAAGGAAAAGCCCTTCTTTGGGTTCATCTTCATTATGTTTTCTCTCCAAGGTTCTGAAACAAATGTCATGTGCAGCTTGTTTCTTTCTTCCTGCAACCTTTTGTCTTGTAGCTGGCTTTGGCAGCTACAGCCTAACTCATCTTCTTGGGCTTCTTCTAGCAGAAGCTTGTAATCCTAAAAAGAATACAGAATTTGCCAAGGTGTTCAGGGAATGTGGGCAGCTTTTGCTATTGAAACATCCATGTCCTCCCACTCATGTCACTGGGAGGTTTTGTGGACTCTGTGGATAATATGTGGATTTGTAGTTCTCTGGGAGACTCCTTGATGGAGATTGAAGCTCTTTCGTAACCTATGGATAATATCCATACTTGCAAAAGTACTGATAACTAATAAATTAGGTCATTCCACTTTCCCTTAATACAGCAAGCAGAAAAGGTGTCTGTTTCAGTCATCACAGATCTTGGCTCCAGCAGGAGCATGTTGCTTAGGGTGTAATATTCAAAAGCTGGTGGCACAATGTAATTAATTATTTAGCTGCCTCTGTGTGAGTGTCTGGGCTCAGGATGATATTCTTTCATGGATGCCTATTGTGACTGGAGAAGCTAGAGCTCTGTCTCCAATATGGCATAATTTCTTGAGTGTGCAGTTATGTCTGAGTGTTAATGTGGTTTTGTCCTGATTTAACATGGTCCAGGACAGCACCTTTCTCCACACCCATCTGCAGCTAGCTGTGCTGTGCTGACCCTTGGTGTGCTGTCATCACAGTGAATGTGGAAGGGCACTATTTCAAAATCAGGAGGGCAACGGAGAAGATATGTCATCTGCCTGAAGCTAACATCTCATTCAGGGAACAATTTTATCCAAGGTTAATGGAAGATCAGCCACTGTGTCAGCCAGCTGAAGCAAGCTCACGGTGATCTGTTAAACACGGAGAAGTGTAACTCCATTCCCGAACTGCCATGATGTACTTGCAGCATTTTGATAGGGTTTGACAGCTAGTGTTTGACTGCTTATTGACACAGATATCCTCTGTGCTGCTCTAAGTATCTATTTTTCTGTTTGTGGGTGGAAATTAAAGGTTTGGGTGGAGAGAAGTAAGTGAGAGAAAACTTCCAGTATTTGTGAAGGGGTGATGTACCTAGCAGTGGCTGAGTGAACCGTAAAGGGAATGCCCCCTGTGCTGGGGTGGGTGAGCCCTGGCCAGCAGCCAAATGCCCACCCAGCCACTCGCTCCCCCTGCCTCAGTAAAGCCTTGGATACTGCAGGTGAGGGCACCATCTTTGAGAGAGGGTCCTGCTTTCCAAAAAACTTACAGAGTTCTTAGTCTAACTGCAGGATTTTTAAGAGGCAGTGATTGTAATGGGGTGTTCAGTGGTATCTGTGCTCTAAGGGAAGTCCTGAGGAGTTACCTGATAATGTTGTGATATTATGCAGGATAACGCCCCCTTGTCAAGGGTTTGTAAACTTTGCCTGAGAATTGTTGTAAATTACCTGAGCCTTTCCTTAGGATTTTTTGAAATGTATTACTACTTTCATCTTCTGTGAAAAGGCAGAACAATGCATTTGTGTTTGTACTGGGCAGTTGTTGGGACGGGGAGTAAAAGACTGGGAGATGTGTTGGATTAAATAGTCAACAGATTGCTTTGCTGCAGAGCTGCTTTGGAGCGAGGGTTCACTCTTTCTCTCACATTTTTCTTTATTAAGGTGCAGTTCAGCTGAGACTGGCTTCCTTTTTGGCTGTCCATAAACTGTGAAACAGAAGGATGCAGAAGACTATCCCTTGCCTTTTTGTACATGAGTGATAAGAGCACAAGATCATTAATACAAGTTCGCTGCAAAAATGAGTTCAGAGGAGAAGAGTATATCTCCAGCTCACAAAACATCCACTCCATCACATAGAAGTGCCTCCTCCTCATCATCGTCTCAGAGAGACAGGAGGCAGGTAAGGAAGTGCTCTAGTTGTTTGTACCATCTGGTGGGATGATACATTTATTCCTGTAACATGGCTGTTAGTTCTTGCTAGCTCTAGATTTGCTTGCTTGTAGCGTTGGATGATATCACTGTAGCCAAAAACTGTTGAGTTTCTGAATTTACTTCTTCCATTTTTTAAAGTGTCTTGAAAAAGATTTAGAAGCAACACAGGCAGTGTGTACAGCACTGGAACAGGAAGTATATAATCACATGGACAAGTGGGAAACATGCTCTGAAGTCTTTTGGGAAGTGGTTCTTTGGCACCATGAACCTACAGTTGCTTAAAATCATTTTGTGTCATCTGTGAATAGCTCTCTTTGTAAATCTACCAACAGAGATGCATTATCATTTTAGAAGGTGGTAATTCAGTTTAAATGTCTTATTGTTCATCCTTTTTGTAAACACCTAACATTTTAAATATTATTTGTTTTGCTACAGATCAACACTGATAGTACTACCTGATAGAGTTCTAGTCGAGTTATGTTAGACTTCCATTTTTGAGAGACTCCTGTTTATGTGGATGTAATACATCTTTTCTCCAGGATCTGTTTCAGATGAAGACTGTTGCTTCCCCTCAAAACAACTTGAGCATTCCTGTGGGGTTTTTTGAGGGCTGAGTGTACACTCTGGCTACAATATCAGTGGGAGCACTTGAGAAAGTATCAGAGCTATCCACTAGATTTCAAATAAGTTCCTACATGGATATTTTACAAATGGAAATATTGATACTGAAAAACTGGTTTGAACAGAAACATGTTTTGAAGCTTTGATCCATGGAAAAGAGGCAAATAATTTAAAAAAAATTCAAATAGAAATCATTGGCTTAGGAATATTTTCTCAGCTACTTGTATAGCAGCTCTGATACTATTTTCTCAGTTGCTGCTGAGGAAGTTTCTTCCCTTATTTCTTATGAAAATTTTGAAACCTGAGAATTGTTAATGAAAACTGTAAAATTTCCAGCTTTGAATATAAATAGTCTCACCACAAGGTACGTTTAAAATGTGAATTCAGGAGAAGAATTCTGATGTATGGTCAATAACAGGCAGGAAATGTATGTGGACTTTTTTTTAATAATTTCCATTGCTTAAGTAAATCCAAGAAGTATTTTCTCACAGATGATAAATATTTTCCCTTTCATAGTGTACAGGATTTTGGATAGCTGTATTCAATTAATCAAGTCTTGTTTAGGATATAACCTCTTAATTTTTCATTAGTTCCATCTGGAGCAAGAATTTTGACATCATTTGTTTAAAGCAGCAGTGTATTTTATCTCCCACATTTAAATCCAAAGAAGGTAAATGCAAGACTCACAGGAGCTGCTGGTCTCAGCTAAGAGCATATTCTCTGAGTTTTCTTTGTAATTAGGTAGTTTGACACAACCATGCAACGAGGAATTAAAAAAAAAAATATAAAAATTACCTCTTGGGAATACATTTTACCGTAAATCTAATGGCTACCATATCTGTTACCACAGCAACGGTACAGAGCACGGTATACCTGTCATCATAATGAAATGGATGCTTAACTTTAAGTCCATATTTGATCACAGGAACGTGAAGCATGATTTTAAAATAATGCTATAAAGGTTGATGGTGTGATGCATCTAGAGGATCCCATAAGGCGTGATGATGCTTAACGATATACTTAGGCATGTAAATGTGGACTGGAAGGGCTACTCCGAGGCATTTGGTTTTTTGCCTTTGTGCTTTCAGTGTTAAAGGCAGGAGAATGAATGGGTGAGCAATTTCTTCTGCAGAAAGAACCTGAGCAGCAACACAGCATGAAGTGCAGGGGTGCTATATCCAGGGAAAGAAGCATGCACATTTCCTCTCTGCATATAGACACAGTAGAACAGCCATGTCATCCTACTATCCACTGTTAACAATTGTATTTTTAATTTCTTTCCTTGCTTGTGGTGTTATTTGTGTATGTTTTGGTTTTCATAGGCTTTTCCCCAAACACAATGATAGCTAGGGGGTAGGGGATTTTGTTTCAGGAGCTGTTGGATTTTACTTTGAAAAGGCTTTAAAGTTCTGTGTTGCAGCCTCCTTGGACTTTTCAGAGCAGCCAGTGGAAAAGCACCCTTCCTAAACTGGTAATATAAATGAATATGGAAAGTGATGTGACTGGATGAAGTGCCAATGTAGCTGTTATTGTCATATGTGAGCATAACACTGGATGTTTCTAGATGGTTAATGATTGAAACCTTCTCATCACATAACTCTTGTCAAAGTCATACCAGCAATTATGGAACAGTTTCCCAATAAGTTATGGTGCAGGAGGCTGAATGAGTGTGAACATGACTATGATAAATCATTTCAGTGAGAGTGGAAAATGTCGTGCTGTATATAATGCTGGCATTTTAATGTAGCTTTTTTATTTGTACCATATACATCACCTAAGAGAATTAGCAGTCAGCAAAAGCCTTGACATTGCCAATTTGCAGGCTCCATGACTAAGTAATGGATAAATGAATAGATTAATGAAGCCAGCTATAACTAAAAAACTGATTTCAGATTTTTGTCATTCATTTTCATTAAAATTGTGTTTAATTTGGATGGTTGGACAGTAGAAGACCCAGAAACAATCTGTTTTGTTTAACACCTGAGTTGAACAGTGTGGCAAGGCAGTTGTGGTACCCTTGATAAGGAATATTTCAGAAGGGAGCAGCAGCAGTTTCTCCTATGGTGGAACTGTTGCAGAGCATGAAATCTGTCACTTCCACTGTCAGTAAGAGTCTTCATACAAAAAGTAGCATAAAAAGTGCAGTTCTGATAGCCTTTTTTGTGGGCCATGCTGACAAGGCAGATTCTTTTTTTTCATCCCTTAAGAAACTCTGAAAAGGCCAGCTATGTACTGCTGCACAGCAAAATGGAGGAAACAGCAACTCTTAGAAGTACAGCTGAATATGACAAAATCATATATTGTATATTCCATTTTATGGGTGTAAGTTCTTTATGAATGTTCTGTATTTTATTTATTGACTAAGTATGCAACTCATAAGGCAGACTGTAATACATTATATATTCTCTGCCATGTGTGGGTAGTAATATTGTGCTGAGAAGAAAGACATAAATACATCAGAGGGTTAATAATGTGCAGTTTGGCAAATTGGAGCCTGACCTGAGGCTACCAAACTGAGGGGGTGATACAGAAGGAGAGTAAGAATACTGGATCTGTGAACAAAGGGGAGGTTATGACTTTTCTGACCACCACCTAAAGGTTAGCTAATACATGGTATGAGAAAGGATGTAAGTGTGTAAGATTCATCACACTTAGTGTGATGATTTATCTTCTAATGTCTTAATTTTGTTTTTGGTCTTTTATGGGGGAGAGATGATCAGCTGTTCTCTCACTCTTTTTGTGTTTTTCTTTATCAGTTTGCTTTTTCAACAAATCCATGGTTCTTTTCCTATGCAGCAATCTTAAAAGAAGAAAAGGTTTTAGTCCTATTGCATTTAGCCTTGTGTGGCCACCTTTCTACCAGGAGAGCTTTCATATTTCAAACAACTATTGTCTTTTAGCCATATGTAAAGAGTGAAAGGTAGGGGCTTTGAAGGAAAAGGAAAAAGATTTTCCAGAGCAGCAAGCTGCTTTTCAGTTTTTAATATGGCCTGTAGTTTGTTTTGGGTTGTTTATTTTTTCCCTTCTCTACAAGCAGTATTGACTAATAGAGGGGGGTTCACAAAGGACTGAGTTTGGGCTAAAGATATTTACCTGGCCATTAAATTTAGAAGCAGAGTGCGATTCCAAGGCTCTGGTCTTGCCTAAAGTCTGTACTGGAAAATGCCTATTTAGCTTTTTACAACCACTGTATTTTAATTGTCAAAGCAGTCTCCTGAAAGTGGTGTTTCCTAAGGTGGGTATCACCCTTTTGTAGATTCTCAGACAGTGCTGCTCATACAAGATTGCGATGTGATACAATCTAATATATTCCATGTGGAAGAGACATCTGAGCACATTTATTTACCTTCTTTATTCTGAAAGTGGGTAGCAGCTTGCTCACTGCTGTCAGACTGGTGTGACATCTGGGAAAAATGTTCTTGGTGGTTACCTGTAAATTTCACTTGTTCCTGTCTCTCTGTGACTTCAAAAGAAAGAAAGGCAAGGATGGACAGTTGTGTAGTAGATATGGTAGAGCCCTAAGAATATGCAGCCTGACTCCTAACTGTGCTCTGTAGCAAAGCAGAGACTCTTAGAAGCCTTTTTACTTTGCAGTAGTTTGTGAGAATTATTTTAATAATAATTATTAATCTCTCTGAGAGTTTCAAACTAAAGAGGCTACTAAATGCCAAGGACTGTTGTTACAGTGATGTAATTCTCTTTTGCTCGCTTTCCTAATTAACTTTCTTCACATAAAATTATTGAAGCAGGATTAGAGCAGGAAGTGTTGAGTACTTTAAAAGAAACAACTCACTAGAGCAAGCAAATGTTCAGAGAGAGCCAAAGAATGAAATGGCAAAATTGTTAACAAAAACATGCAATTATTCTTTAACTTGATTAGTTGCTGCTACTCTACAACACTTTTTTTTTCTTGTGCCTTTGATAGAGTGTGAAAATGTTCCTTAGGTTTGGAAGGTAGTGGGTCATACTTCAGTGTCTGACAAAATGTCTGAAGCAATGTAACTTCTAAAGCTGTAGCATACTCATGTGAATGTTACGTTAGGTTTAATGCCTTGTTTTAAATGAAATCATGCATCTCAGACCTGTTATACTTTTATCACTCAAGTGGACAACTTGATGAGTGAATGTCTGCACTTGACACAGTCAGAAGGTGGTTAAACTTACAAAGTGAAGCTCTCTGGGCTACAGGTTTGTCCGGGAATGGGATAGGAACCCCTGCAAGTGAGACTTGGAGGAAATGAGTACAGATTGATCCCAGGGGTGAGGCAAACCCCCAAATACTGATGCTGATGGGTGCATTGAGAGCATGAGACATTCTCCAGCGCTGGGAATCCTTGTGGGCAGGGCTGCTGGTGTACACTGGCAGCAGCTCGTGCCCAGGATCCCAGTGCACCTGGATGCACCAGGCTGGCTGTGTGTGTGTGTGAAGCTAGCCTGCAGGCACACAGCAGATGGCCTTCATGTTGTGCCTGTATTTCTGCCTAGAATTTACCTGAGAGTTGGACAGCAAACAGAAGATGAACATCTGTCCATGTGCATGGGATGGGCCTCTCTGGTCCATATTTGGAGATACTTGGATGGACTGCTCCTGCCTTTGGTAATACCTATAGTGGTTTAGAGACAAAATGCAGAGCACAGTCCTGGAGAATAATAGGTGGAGATGCTGTCTCTTCCTAAGCAAGACTTGGCCTTAAAGCTTTGAAGAAATGAAATGGTCTGGAGCAGTCAGGGAGAGATAGTGATAGCATTCATACCAGGCTGTCCCAGGGGGCTGTGTGTACACGTTCTCTGAGCTTCATAAACATTGCTATCTGGGTTGTCCTTCCCTAGGAGTGCTTTACTGGTTGCATGGAGAATGCTGAAGTTCAGAAGTGGGCTATGAAGAAAGATCTATTTTTCAAAAAAATGTCAGTTTGATTAGAAATGGTGCCTGTAGCTACCTTCTATTACAAAACCAGGGAAATTACTCTCTTAAAAGCTTAATTACCCATGCAAATTATGACAGATAATTTAAGGTGGCGTTTTCAGATCATGGTCACTCTTACATTCCTCTTGTCTCATTTTTTCCCCTGATGCATATATGCCTGTACCTACATAAGCATATCTCACTTTCCTTGAGAATACAAACTGGAAGTGCAACACACACACGAACTTGGAAGGAAGAAGTGCAACTCTTCTGAAGTGCCATTGAGGATTTCTGGGAAACAAAAGGGGGAGAAGAAAGAGAAACATGATTGTATATTCATTGTCTCAGGGGAGGGGAAAGTCACAAAAGTGAAGAGGGAAGGTGATGGCAGGTACGATATGGAGGCTTCTGTTTTCCAGACACTCATGTGTGATTGGGATTATCCACGTTCAAAACATACAAATGTATTAGATAGAATAACTGCGTGCCTTAGTAATGCTGTTTACTGTTCTGACACCTTTCCTTTCCTGTTTTTATTAAATACTTTACCTTGGAATTGAAAATGAAGTGATTACATACAAACTTCTTCCCCCTATTGAAATGATATTTCCTTTTAAAAAAAAAAGAAAAAAATCGGATTAAAAATTCGTCAACCCCTCTTCTTGCTATCTCCTATATTTTTATACTGTGTATATTGAAGTTTAAAGGATATTGAGAAAGGCTGAGATAGCTTACATAAAGAAGTGAAAGAGAGTCACAGGAAGAATGGTCTTTCTTCTTCTGAACCTATGCACTTTTTAAAGTGAGGTCAAGCTTTTTCATTGATTTTTTTGTGTTAACATTGACTCTCTTTCATGTCTAGAATGTTTTCATTCATAAAAAAATTAACATATCAAGGAATGATTTTCTTTTGTGTATGTAATTTTATTTTCCTGCCTTTTCTTTTAAACTATACCAGCATCAATAAAATGAACAGCTAGCTTGAGACTATTTAATAAAATATCAAGCCTTTTAATATTCAATAGTCATAAAAAAGCTTTTTATCATTAGCTAAAATTTGAATTCTCTCTTTCAGATACTGTAAATTCATCTGTTTGCGCTGTTTTAAGATTAGTGCAAAGGGAAAAGATTGTCATTAACACTCAGGCTGTGATTTGGTAGTTGTTCCAAACCATCGTTCTGGCTACAGGAAGGTTGTTGCAGTGATAGACAGCTCTTTTCTGCTTTATCCGGTTGTGCTAATGATTCCCTCCAAGAAGCTCTTCATTGGAGCAAGAGCTTATTTGTCTTCAGAATTTGTCAAAAAGCACCTTGAAAAGCAAAGGCTTCCTTGTTTCCAGAGCCTAAAAGTATTGACATGAAGTACAATACAAAGCTGGAGTTCTAGAAAGGGCTGACAAAGAGCTCCTGAGCTAACAAATCCTTGACATTTCTGTTACACAAGAAGGGTTTACTTTGCATATCCCAGGAAAGAAGTAGGCATACATACCTGGATATTATTCATATGCTACAGAACTTCATCTTATCTATACTTGTCTTTCAGTAAAAAGGTTACAAAGAGAAAATGTTGCTCTTAAGTACATTTCTGTACAAGATGAACATGTGTTACAAGAAGAAAAAAAATAGCAACTGTGTTTGCTATTCATGAAATATTGTTAAGTTCCTTTTTCAGTTAGTTAATAGCTGAGATTGCTGGAAATGGCTATGGAGCAGTGCCAATAGAAAAGACTGAGGTCCAGAATAGGGCCGTGACTGCTTTATAAAAATTTAAAAAATGTGCTAGAAGATAGAAAGGAGTAATACATTGATGAGATATGGTTGTTTTGCTTTGCACTCACTGTTCTCTCACAATTATATTCAAGAATCTGTCTTCCAGCATTAACAGGAGGAAAGCCAGAGCTGGCTGAGAAGCAGCCTAAGATTAAAGCAATTTTCAAGGTTATTCCCTATGCAAATAATATTGCAGATTAACTCAGCATGTATCACAGCTTGTTTAGAAGGCAGTAAAAATTGGCATGTATGCAGTCAAATCTGTGTCTACCTTACTACTTCTGTGTTTCAGATAACTGGAAAATAGTGTCGTAGTTGAGATAAAGTGATTAAACATTGCACTTCATACTAAATGGAATCGAAATAAGAACACAGTTTTACTAGGTTGCAAAATGAATTCCCGTGAATAGCAAATAATAAAAGATGAACTAGTTGGTACTTTGGATTGAAAAAACCAAGGCAAAAAACCCAGGCAGAAAAGTTCTTTTTTGAATTGCTGTTGTAGAACAGTGTATGCCTAGGCCCCATGGTTATGGGTGTTGAAGACTGCTAGAATGCTATGAACAAACAGAATGATCTACCAGATCTTTTTCATTAATTAACTGTTAACCACGTGTTGTGCACATTTCTGAACTACAGAGAGTCTGTGTTCAATGGAAGTGATGAAATCCTCACCAGCTTGTCTTTTTCTTGTAAATTAAGAAATTGTAAATTATGGAGAAGTCTTTACATTAAATATAATTCATTCCATTAAGTAAATAAGCAGCAAAGCACCAGGAAGAGGCATGAGTGTCAGACTTGTCATTCACTGGATTTTCAGTCTCCACTTACTCAAAATCTCTTTTCTTTCCTTGCCTTTCCTGTGAAAACAGTTGAATGTCTTTTCTTTTAATGGGAAGTCAGTTTCAGTAAAGAAAGGTTGGGGTCTTCAGCCTCTGGTCTGATGGAGACCAATCCTGCCAGTGGAATAGGGAGGAGAATCAGAGGAAAAAAAGGGTAAAATCTGAGAGTTGTGGTAAGAACAGTTTAATAATTGAAATAAAATATAATAATGACTGTAATGGAGAGGAAGAAAGGAATAAAACCCAAGAAAGGCATGTGATGCCCAATACAATGGCTCACCACCTGCAGGTCTGGCCCAGCCCATCCGCCAGCAGTGATCGGCCTCTCATGTCTAACTCCCCCAGTTTATTCACTGTCCTTGACATTCTGGGATATGGAATAGCCCTTGGACCAGTTTGGGTCACCTGTCCTGGCTATACCCCTGCCACTTTCTCTCTGGCAGAGTATGGGAAACTGCAAAGTCCTTGATTTTGGGTCAGGACTACTCAGCAACAGCCAAAACATCACTGCGCGTTCAACATTGTTCTCAAACTAAATCCAAAACACAGCACTACACCAGCTACTCGGAAGAAAATGAACTCTGTCCCAGCCAAAACCAGGACAACGAGGTGTATGAGTCATTGAACTCCAAAATGAGAGAAGTCGTTGACAAGGTACATGAAAGGATACTGTAAAATATATTTTCCATTCTTGCCTTCCAGAGAAGATGAGAATATGAAGCAACGTCACAGTGCTATTTTATTTTCTCCATCAATTTCCTTCTTCTTCATGTCTTTGGGGAAAAAAGGAAAAAAAAAAGCAGAGTGGAACAAGCATTTGTGTTCCCCATATGTTGGCTTGCTAGGGGTAATTTGAGGCAAATGTGTGTCACATATGTAAAGTATGTTGTGGATAATCATAAAGATGAAGGATTGTAGTTAGGATGAAGATTTTGCAATGGAATTGCATAGTAATTTGAGTTAAACTTGTAATTCTGTTTAATTAGTTTTCAAGAGCACACAGAATTTGCTAGTGCTGGTGTTTTCTTCCAAGAGAAACCACCTATAGTGCATAGGAAATCCTGAAGCATGAGGGGAGTCTGGAATGCAGCAATGCAGGTGTTGATTTTGTCTGTCTATATTTGGCGTGAGAGGAATAAGAGTACCAGGTTGATTGATATGCCTAGTTTAATGGGTTATTATTAATTTTTTGGTTTGATTATAAATAAATCCCAGAAGCTGTATTGGTCTGCCTCTTTCTTCCTTCTTATCAGCTTGTTTTTACTGTTTTCTTTACCAACCCTGTTTTTTATGTTAAAATACAAAAAAAAAACCCGCCTGATAATAATGTCGAGATTTAAATAAGTTTTATTTCTTTGATTCTAAATAACTAAACTCTTGCACTGTAAAATTGGCTGCTTTTCAAAATGTCAAGCATTTGTGTGATTTCTAGCTGTAACTTTGCAGAAAAATAACACGCATTAATGGAAAACATTTTGCACCTAGTAATGTCTCTTAATATTATACTAGAGACATGTCACAAATCTAAAGAAATGATCTTGTGTCAGTGTAATGGTGGTCATGACAAAAGAGAATTGAAAAGCAAACTTATATAGACAACAAGCCAATACTTCTGGAAGTAAGGAATGTAAAGAAGGCAATTTTATTTAAAAGGTGTTCATTTTCTAATTTTCAAACAAATAGTTGAATACGTCAGCATTCATTAAAGTGCTGCTGGCTAGTAATGTATTTCTCAACTGAAGTGGAACTGTAATGACTGAAGGCTAATTTAACAAAAAAAAAAAAAAAAAAGGGAAAATTAAAAAAAAAAAAAAAAAAAAAAAAAAAAAAAGGCACAAAACCTTCCTGACTTAAAATCATGTAATTGGAAATGTCACTGGAAATCTGGCAAGCTAAGGGCTGTTGGGCTACTCCTTTCTAAATATTGTACGAAATGAAATTGCAGTTATGTAACAACAAACTGCACCAGCTGCTACATATGAGACCTTCAGAACATCTGTGTTGGGCATTGATCCATCTGAGGATGGATGGATGGATGGATTCCTGCCTGCCAGACAAAACTGGCAGAAAAGTTGGGAATCATCCTGATTATGCTGATCAAGAGACATTTTAGTCTTCCTTGGAGGAACAGGTTTAGGTTCTTTTGTATATTGTAAAAATGTGATACTGTGTATGTAAGTAATATTTCCTTCATTTGGTGAGAAAGTTTATCATTATCATTAGGAACTTAATAGTTCTCATCTCAAATTAGTTTATTAAATTATTTGATATGTAACATAGACACTTCTGCTACATACATGTAAATTTTTTTCATTATCTAACTAGTAAATTACACTGGGCTGAGTAATTAGATTGGACTTCCTTTGATAAAGCAGAAGTTTTTAAAGCATAAATGACAAAGCTTTTTGCTGGTTGGCCCTGGAGTAACATAATACTGCTGCTTTTCCACATTCTTCACTGTAAAATTTAATTTAAAGTAACTGAAAATAAATGCTGATTATTGTTGCATGGTGGCAGGGTTTCTTCTCAATCTCCACTGACAACAGAGACACTCCCCATATTTTCCTATTCTCATTCACAGTTGCAACTTGAAAGAGAACAATGAAGGTCTGTGTGTTGCTCTGCAGCAAGCTGTGGTCTGTGTTATGTACATGCATTTAAATGAATAGCTGTGTTTATTTTCATTTAGTTGGTTATGGTCCTTATGTACTTAATCATTTGTATAAATAATAATATTTACACTGCTGTTTGTATGTGCTTTTGTATTCCCTGATTGTTTCTGCTGTCACTGGTACCTGGGTAAACTCTTCTTCAGTCAATGTAAAGAAGCTTAATTGTGAACAAAACTTAATTGGTATTTTCAGTTGAGAAAAACATATGCTTCTCAGAGGGTAATTGCAATTGCAAGTTTGTCATTGTGCTGCATGTCCTGGAAATAAAGTAGTTTTATTTTATGCCAAAGAGATACTAATGGCATGTTGTGGTAGAATTCTTACCAAATAGTAGTATGGGATGTAGCAAAATTTCACCAGAGAATGAAATGCAGATCCACACATGAGGACTGTGGTCATTTTCTCTTGTATCAAAAATGCTTTTTCCTTTATAAAATGGGAGTGAAACATTTCTGAAAAATGGAAAGACATGTTTAGATGTCTTCTAAGAATAGCAGTTTTTTCAGGACTAGTTTTGCCATTATGTATTTCATTTTTATTACAATGCTTTGAAGATATAAAATTTTATAGTGTTGTCATATGTAAAAACAACTGCAATGGTTTAAGATCACGGTGTTCTGTGAATGTTCACCAGCAAGCCCATCAGCTGAGACACAGTAACTGATCTTGTTAATACCTGTAATCTATTTAAAAGCATTCATGTAGTGAGTTATTTTATCTCTGTTGAGAAGCCAATAACAAAATACTAAGGTGTGATAATGAATATTTTAGAGGCAGTAATATCTTCTGTGAAGAAGTGAATATAGGGCAGTGCTGACTGCACAATATGTGCTCTCAGTGTCTTGTATATTAACAGAAAACATGATAGGTCTGGTTGGGAGCACTTGGAATCTGTGTAGGTAAGAACTCCATTACTTGTCTTTCCTGGCTTTTTTTAGTTCGCCATCATTTCTAGGTTAAACAGAGTAATTAATTAAAAATCCAGTAATAAAGAAAGAGAGGTATATTGCCTCTGAAGGCAAACCATTTGTGCATTTAGGTCATGGATGGGTAGTATTTTGTATCTTTTGAGCCATGATGTCTTTAATTATTTTTTTAGAGTGTTCATATTTTGGAGCGAAAGGCTTCTTCAGGAAGCACAGACCCTTCTTTAAGCAAGCAGTTCCTTGAAAGCGATCATCTCTCTCTATCCAAGGTAAGCAAAAGCCTGGGATGGAATTTGGGTGGTGAGTTTCCCTCTAGAGTCACAAAGTAGTTGGACTAACACTTCAGGGACAGTGTTTTGTATGATTCTACCATTGAGTGTATTGTGAGTCTGCCCTGGAGCTTATTGTTCCATAACTGAGGTGTCAGAGGAGCCAGTAATCTTTAGTAGATGTTATATTAACAAAATTAAGGATTTTTTTCACATGAATGGCCCCAGGAACAAATTTTACTATCTCTGCGTATGAGGCTAGAAGGGACTTTGATGATCCTTGTGTGTTCCTTCCAACTCAGGATACTGTATGATTCTATGCCTTTGAAAAATTTTCCAGTCCAATCCTCTTATTAAGGTAGAGCAAATCATATCCAAGTCTAAAATTTCTGCTAATAAATATTAGTTTAAAAAATTTATCCTAATAACATTCCTTGAGGGTAGTTTGAAATGTAAAATCTCTTGCTGAGACTTTCTTTCCTGAGGCAGAGAAAAGGATGGAACTGTAGGGGTGACACCACTCTTGTGGAAAGTGGAGCCCTGTGTGTGGTGTTTTGAAGTCAACTTCTTTCAGGGTGAATTCCTCAGTTTTGGAAGAAGTGATTCCAAATGAGTCTAATTCCACATAAAGAAAGCTTCATTTTGAGATACTTCATATGCAAAAGTGAGATTGTTACAGAAAAGGTGAGGATGCTCTGATGGAATATTTGATGGAAAAATTTGAAATTAAATGTCTGTAAGTTTTGAAACAGACCTGGTATAACAATTTCAAAAGGAAATATTCTGTTCATCCAGGGAAAATGAAATGGTTTATTCTTTTTTATTTGGAGACTAAATATTTTGCAGTCAAAAGCTGAGAAAGCTGATGGTAGTGGTTCCCTTAATCCCCATACATGGGGCATGTGCAGACCCAGGGACTGAAAGCTGTGACTGTGTTCCCCCTGTCGTGCTGCTTTGCACAGGACTGTTTCTCATGTAATACCTGTGGAGTCACTGAAGTCCTGAAGTACTGATGCTGGACTTGAGAACTGGCCTTGGATGAGGACTCTTCAAGCATATCGCTTTCACTCTGGTTTTTTCCCCACTTTTGTCTCTCCTTCGTAATGGCCCTTGTATTGGGCATATCTCAACACACCAAAGCTGTGGGATGAGGCACAGTTAGGATTGTTAGGAGGGTTTTAAGAACAGTTTGTAGCACCGATGCAGCAGGAGACAGGTATCCACACTGCAGTGAATAATTGCTGGTTTTATCCCTCTGTATCTGGCCTTTTGTTTAAATGAATAGCTATATGAGATTGTGTGATTTCTAGTCGAGAAGTAATCAATACTGATGTTATCTAGTAGATAAAAGACTTATGCCTGCAGCTGATCATCTAAAGGAGAAATCAAT
Source organism: Orthonyx spaldingii (assembly GCA_013397795.1). Taxonomy (NCBI): domain Eukaryota; kingdom Metazoa; phylum Chordata; class Aves; order Passeriformes; family Orthonychidae; genus Orthonyx; species Orthonyx spaldingii. The sequence continues at coordinate 2,450,835 of VZTJ01000889.1, forward strand.
ATGGTGAAGAATCAGTTGGAAGAGATGCAGAGATTCTGCTCACCCCAGGGGACTTAGAGTTTAATTTGTTCCCCTCAAGTGCCAAGTACTTCTTTGTAGGGAAAAAATAATACATATGTGCTTCCCTCTATAGAATGGAAATAGATTATTGAAGCAAAACAGGAAAGTAAAAAAGGTGGATTTCTGGTATGGAATTTATAGACAATGGGATAGTCAGTTTATGGCTGTTCAGGGGAAACTAAGCTGAATAAAGAACTCTATTAAAACTTACTGCAGTATGTATTATTTGAGATAGAGCTTTTCACCCTTCTCAAAATACCAAGACCTTATTGAAAACTGTAGTTTTGAAATTTGCTGTTACCTTTGCAATTATATTTTCATAACAGTAATGTTGATGTTACCAGGGCTGTGTAATTTATTTGGAGGTGTTATGAAAGACTGACAGCGCTTGGCTTTGAACAGTTTTGTTGGAAATGTGGAGACAATTTTTTTTTCCCTTTAAATGTTTGATGCTATACAACCTCCTTCATCTCTTGATAACTTTTCATAACATGGCTGGGAGTTACGACAGATCAGCTGAGAAAATGCAAGTTTACAGTTTTGTAAGGTATAATTAGTAAAATATAGTCTGAGGAAGCTGGCAGAAAGATATTTAAACTGGTGCAGAATTCTTTTGATTACAGTAGTAGCAAGAGGATAGAAATACAGGCATGACTCCATTTTTTTTTTCTTTAAAAAGATTGTTCTTTACCTGTTCACTGTGTTACATTGTAAGTCTGGCTGGAGCTGCGCCGGTCACCATGCAAAAGAACTGTAGCAGAAATGTACCAGAAACATGCTTTAACTGGCTCCATGAAAGGCATACAACTGGTTGTATCTCAAATGATACTGTTGCTGTGTTTTTCTCTAGAGGGAAAATTAGTTAGCTTTCCTATAAATTTCTCATAATACAGTGAAAATGAATGCAGGAAAATAAAAAAAAAATCCTTTTGCAGATTTCTGAAGGCTCAATTAGCCAGTGAAACTCTGTCATAAAATGCCTTTGAAGATTATTGCTAGCTACACTCAAAATCAACAATAAAGCAACCTCTTCTGCTAGTTTTACTGATTTGGAGGAAAAACTGGGGCATCCAGAACCAATGTACCTTGTACTTTAAAGATCAGAAAATTTAAATTTCTTTATGATTAAGAAATACCACAAAGGGCACTTTACACCTCACCTGGTAAGTTAGAGTAAGAGTTAGACTTCCAAAAATGTTTATATTTAGTAGTTTTAAATGAGATACAGCTAGACATAATATAGTGACCATGTAGTTTGGTATGTAAATAGGTTGATTTAAAAGCTGGGCTCTGCTCTTTGTCTTGCACTGAAGAAGTTATGCCACTCGTAAGTGCAACTTTTCACCATGTGTGTGCACAGTTGACTAATCAACGTGTCTTCATGCTTTTTCACCAGGAACCTGACAGCTGGGAAATCATAGAGGGTCTGAAAATAGGCCAGACCAATGTCCAGAAGCCAGACAAACATGAAGGTTTCATGCTGAAAAAGAGAAAATGGCCATTAAAAGGTTGGCACAAGGTAAATGTCTTATGAATCTGTCAGAACGTTATTACCTTATTTTATGAGTTGGGATTTTTTTGGCTAGACAAAATGAGGATGTCAAATAAATACCCACGATTTTGGTGTATGACTTTTTCTTCCACCTGTGTATAGAATTAGTTTGCAGACACAGTTCATGGCTCTCAAATCCCAGTGCCCGCTGCCTAAGGTTGTGTTCAAAATCCGGATGGAATTTGTAACTAATGCTGCAGATGCCTTCTGTTTTAAGAGGTTTAATGAGTACCCCTTTTGTTCTTTCCAATGTATTATAACAAAGTGAAGCTGTTTACTGTAAGATTACATTGAGTTTACATTGAAGTACACAGCAGAGGAGAGCGGAGGGACTTTTCCATGTATCCAAGGTGTTTGTACAGGACAGCATTCCCCTTCAGGTCTGCTGACTGAGCAGATCTATTCAGCTTTGTCCCTGAATTTTGTTTGTCTTCTTGACTGGAATCTTCATTGTGGGCATGCAGTGGGACTATGCATTTTTGCTATAAGAGACCTCTATTTAAAAAAACCCCAAAACACCCCAAAACTCAATCCCAAATCTCCTGATTCTGTTTAGTTAATTTGGACACATATCTCCATGCATGATTCTGCCCTTTGTTAGCCTTACACCTGGTGTTCATAAACCTTTTTGTCTCTATTTAATACCACAATAACTGCATTTCCCACCCCCTTTATTCGCAACAAGATGTGTGGTATTAGTGCTCACTCATATCTTTGTAGCTGAGGGTACTTATAGTAAAATAATTTTCTGGGACAGAATGCATTTTACTACAAAATATGGTGAAATCTTTTGCTATACGAGGTGTTTTTTCTGGGAAAGCACTAACGTTGTTTTCTTTTCTTGCTAAACACTGTGGGACTTAATTTGGTCTGAGTCCAAATGCAGTCCATGCTGGTATAAATTACAGTTTTCCTAATTTCTTCCTTCTTTCTGGATGTTGTACTAAATTATACGTATGCCTACCCCGTTTTTTCTGTGTGCTTATCTGTGTTAGATGTTTTGGCTTTGTTTTACTTAACTAGAGTTTGTAGTTTCAGCAGCCAGATACTTAGGCACTACCTGAATTTAGTCTAGACAGATTAATGGATTTCAAGCTGAAACATGAAGAAGCACACTGATCCCCCACCCCCAACAAATCAATCTGACCCTCCAAAAAAAATCAATTAATGAGTTATATAAGAATTTATGGAATAAACCACTGCTCCCCCACCTTTGAAATAGATTATATTAATGTGTTGCTATTTGGCCAAGTGTCTGTCTTGGTAAGGAACTAATTTATAGGAGAGCAAGAGGAGTCTAACTTCCACAGTTCTGTAAGGCAATCACTACTGATGATCTGGATGAATTTAAAACAGTTACCTGTGTAGATAATTTTTAATGTGATTAAGAACTTCACATTTTAGCATCCCCCTCTATTCTGCCTAGCATTTCACCTTGAGAACATAGGTTTTGCAACTTTGAGTTTGTTAATAAGTTTATTTTTCATTCGGTGCTGGCGCGGATATCTCGGAGTTTCCGTAACAATACTTTGAGCTGAGAGTCCAGTGAGGAACTTCAGAGGCAGTCATTGCAGCATGTGCTGTGTTAGTGTTCTGCTAGCAAAGCCATATATAGCATCTTTTTCTATGGAACATTGCATGTCATATTCTGGCAGTCCTGAAGGTACTTTAGTAGCACATCAGGGACAAGGTGTGCAACTTGGTGAATTTATCATTCTCTGAAATCCAGGTGCTTTGGAATGAAATAATGATGAAAGAAAATTTTCTTTTGTGTATGAATCTTAGAGAGACAGATCTATATGACATATCATGTTCTTGTGAAGTCCACTAGTGACCCTATGTACGTAAAAAAAAAACAACCCAAAACATTCCTGTTGTTTTGACATCTTATTGAAGAAGTTATATCTCCAGGTGTGCTGGTTTCAGCTGGCATAGAAAAAAGCACTGTTTCCCTGCCCTGTGTGAGATATTGGTACCATCTCTTGTGTGACTGACATAATTTCTAGAATCATCTTTGGGGGAGATTTTCTGCTAACTGCTCACCTGGCTCATAGTGTTAATTTAACAGGCTTACATAGGGAAACCATTGTCCTTCCTTTCCACGTCAAGACAGCTCTGAGAACCAAGCAGAGTATTTTGCTGTGTTCTGAATTTTTAATATAGATTAGTGCTTTAGGTTACACTCTAAAAATAGGAATTAGTTGCTATTACCTTGCATGTATTGAAAGTTAGTGATGATAAACACAAACTAATGAATCTCATTTCAAGTCCAGTTTCCTGCTAGGCTTTACCTTTATGCTGTGTGCCAAAGTCTGCATTGTCTTGACAGCAAAGCAGCTTGAGTGATCTGGTACAGACAAGCTAGGGCAACTTTAATTGAGGGAGAAATACAGTGTGAATAGGGAATTCTGCTCTCTGCTCTAGCTCAGAACTGCTCAGCAAAATAAGTGTGTAGCAGTGGCACAGGCAACATCAGCTTAGGCCAGTCCTGGTAACCGTGTCAGTGAAAACACAGTGGCTCACCCTGTGTCACTAACACCTAAACCATCAGCCCTCCTGTGACCTGGGGATGTTGCTGGGAACTCTGTAATATGTGCTCTGGTGCTAATACCTGTATTACCTAGATGAACACTAGAAAAGATGTCATCAGCATGAGTTACAGTCTCATCTTTACTTCACTGAGTTGAGGTCTGCCATAAGGCACAAAGTTTTGGATGGTAGACCAAAGTCTCTCAGATGGTCTTCATTTTGAGATGTAGATTTTGCACTAGGAAAAACTTCCTGGTTTCTGGATAGGGAAGGTAGGTTGTTAATTTGGAATGTGATCAACCTCTGTGGGGAAAAAAGCAGGAAGAAAATGAAGAAACAGATATAATTCTCTTGTCCTACAATGTCTTTCTTACAGAATTTATTCAATTGCCTGGAAAACTGAAAAAAAGTACCCTTCATTATCAAAGTTTGTTAAGATAAACCTAGAACACAATGTTGAAAAAAGAGAATCTAGTTTTTTTGGCTTCGAAGACAATTGTCAAAAAACAAGCAAGAAAATTATCTAATACTGTATTTATCCTCTCCTTCCAACCCCCAAACATTCCTTAATTGTTACAGGGTAATCCTTTTCCAGAGGAATTGTTGTACACAGTTTAAATTGCATCTGCTCATTAAGAAAGAATGTTGTTGGTTTTTTCGTATAATTTCAGAGATTTTTTGTCCTGGATAATGGAATGTTGAAATATTCAAAGTCACCAATTGATGTAAGTAGAGTTGAAGACTATTTAAAAACTTTTAATGAAGTTCAGCCTGCTCATACTCACTCTAGGTATATTTATGACAGTACATACATGAAAGTTGTTGATGGATTTAAAGATAAAGCATGTAAGATTTTGCTCATGTCCTCAGGAATTGTACCTTTTTTACTTCTATGGAAATATAAGTTAAATTGCTTAAAATAGTTTCTTGAATGAAGCTGCTTGAGAGATTAACCTGACCTTGTATCTTTCTTTTCCAATTTTTGTGTCAGTCAGAGCTCATTATTCTGAGATATGTGGATAAGACAAAGAATTGATAATGATGTGCTCTAGAGAGGTAAAAGGTAGCAATAAATGAGTTAGAACTGATACCAATAACTATCAGGTCATAGCAGCAGGGTGTCAAGTACTGTCTAATTTTCTCTGCTTCTCACTTACCTCTACCTGTGCATTGGTGTGAACCACTTAACACACTTAAACTTTGGAGCTGGCTTTGTACCAAGCACTTCTTGTGAGATATTTTTTTCTGGCTATAAATACTTTAAGTGGTTAGTCTGAATGCAACTTTTTTTTTTTTAATATGTCTTTATGATAAAATGTTTATAAAATGGGAAACCATTGCAGTACCAGATAGTTTTCTGTTAAATATATAGAAAAAGTGCATGATACTTCTAAATTTTTACCCTGATTTTTTGATTTTAGATACAGAAAGGAAAGGTCCATGGGAGCATTGATGTTGGTTTATCAGTCATGTCTATAAAAAAAAAGGCTCGTAGAATAGACCTTGACACAGAAGAACACATCTATCACCTAAAGGTAAAAAGTACAAACACATATTGTTTTTTCATCCTCAGTATAAATAAATAAAATTGTAAAAGATTGTGCAGAAAAGTAGTATCTTGAATGCTTTCTTGATAGTAAATTTTTTTCCAGGTGAAATCACAGGATTCCTTTGATGCATGGGTTTCAAAGTTGCGGCACCACCGGTTGTACCGTCAGAACGAGATTGTGAGGTCTCCGAGGGATGCCAGCTTTCACATATTCCCCTCAGCATCTACCACAGAGTCTTCACCAGCTGCCAATGTGTCAGATGGAAAGGTGTGCAGTGTTCTTTGCTTGAAAACTCGTGGCTTGCTTATGGGCAGTTTCAATGGACTCTTCTTGTAATGCCACTAAGGCAGGAGCTTCCACTGTGGAAACCAATGGCCAGCGAAAAGCCTTGAGTGTGTGCAGCTGAAATCAGCTGAAATACTGTCTAATTTAGCCTTGCTTCATTAATGGGCTGCTGTAGAAGTCTTGCAAAGTATTCACTACCTGTAAATTTACACTAGCCTGTGTTATCAGATATAAATCTGTCTCTTTGCTGATTGTGTTCTTCCTCTTAAGTCCACTTGTGGGGTTCTCGGTTTGATTCTCCAATGTGCTATTCAGAAAAATCTGTGTCTTTGGGAACTATGGAGACAAATCACAGATGTCACTGAAAATAAAATGCATATTTTGCTTTCTATTCTGAAGTAGTATGGTCATGACCCTGACAAAGCAACACAGCAACAGTAAATTAAAGCATTTTATTATGCTTTAGGTGCAACAAAACAACTTCCCCTGGCAGCCTCCTATACCTTGCAGTAACAGCCTTCCTGTCACCTGCACTACTGGTCAGAGTAAAGTGGCAGCCTGGTTGCAGGACTCGGAAGAGATGGACAGATGTGCAGAAGGTTAGACTATATCTTTTCATGCCTTGTTCTTTCAGCAAAACTTCTTGTTGATATAAGAAAGCCTTGAGTCAGTAATGTGGTTAAGTTACATCTTTACATGAACATGTAGTAGCTCTTCAGGCAATTAGATGCTTGTGGTGGGAACTTTTCTCTCTATGTGTTTTGGGATGTCACTTTTAAAATTTATCCTATTAATCTGTGTTATTTTATTGGGTGTCATTGTTCAAGTATGATCACTTTTTGAGGTCCAAACTTGTTGCTGTCTCCTATGGAAATAACAAGTGTTCAACATCTCTGAAAATAAAACCTTTGCTTGGATTCCTTATTACAAGGGGTTTGAACATTTAACTTTTGTAATGCAATTAAGTGCTAACAATGGGCACCTTGACAAAAAAATTCTGAATTGAAGCACCTAATGTATTTTTATTTTATGCCTGTTAGATCTTGCTCATTGTCAGTCTAACCTTGTGGAACTCAGTAAACTTCTTCAAAATTTAGAAATACTACAGAGAACTCAGTCAGCACCAAATTTCACAGACATGCAGGTAAATATTCTTGAACATATATCATTACACTGAAATATTTGTTCTTTCTGTTAAGGGAAATACAGAGGTATTGCCTGCTAACTCAGAATGTTTTTCTGAAATATGTTTATTTTAATCATGTGTAATACTGTTTCTGTTTCATGTGTGAACAAATAATTAAGATGTATTTAGTATTTGAGTTAAATAGGACAAATCAAATGATTAAGTAATTTGCAAAACAGAACTATTACCATAGAATACTTGTATATGTTGAAGTTGTATTTAAGGAGTTTTTGTTGTGTTGAGTGAGATAACATTTTAAGTTTTTTAAGGACTGGAGACCCAAAGACCCTCAAAGATGAAGTTGCATGCTCTAGAAAAGGGGGCATAGTACAAAGGTCCCAAGTTTCGGACTGTTTCTCAGTTCAGGGTGAGTTTTCCTCCTAACAGAAAGCAACGGCAAATCCTAAATCATAAGTACTTTCTTCCATTTTCACTGAATCTTCTTACCTGTACAAATGTTGGAGTAGTATCACAATAGAAATCATGAGGATTTCAAGATCTGGTCCTAAATATTATGCACCCATGAGAAAAAAAGGGTACCAACAGTTTTGCTAAAGGAGCTAACTGTACCATGCGTTTATAAAAGTGTATGGATAGTGACAGCTGATCACTGCTTCGATTTCAGGCCCCAGCAGCAGTGTTCTTCTCCTTACTTTCTAATTTGTACATGTCTAATGCTACAATTCTTTACTAACTTGCTGTATTGTCTGTGTTGCTTGTGTCAACTTAATAGCACTTTGTCGCTTTTAACTATTCGTGTAATGTAGGCTAACTGTGTAGATATTTCAAAGAAAGACAAGCGGGTCACGAGGCGATGGAGAACAAAAAGTGTCAGCAAAGATGCAAAAATTCAACTTCAGGTACTGAATGCACTATGTTTCACTTCTCACTGTGCTTTTAGATTAACTGCTGAGCATGAAATTATATATTAGCTGAAAGTAGGAAGTCAATGTGCTGTCTTCTATGTTTCTGATGCAGTAAGTTAAATCTCTGTTTTTCAAAACCTAGAAAAGGTAGTGAGAAACGTACTGATTATTTTTTCATTCATATGAAAACATTGCCATCTAGGGAAAGGAGGGGGATCTGAATATTAGTCAATTAAGGTATGTAAAACTCAGTATACATGCAGCATATGGGGATACTGCTATTCCATATCAGTTGCAAAGAAGGGCAGTTGAACAAGTGATGTCAAGTTAAAAACAGAATGAAATACTAAACATACCAGTTGTCTTTGTCAAGATTGATACTTGGAGTATTACCAATTATAAGTAATATCATAAGCCTTCTGTTATGGAAAAGGCTAATATGGGAACAAACCAAATGACCAAAAAATAAATTATGTGAAGCAAGGATTTACTCCATCCTTCCCTCGAACTGAAAAGTAAAAGCACAGAAATAAGCATAATGTGCATGTATTGCTGCCTTGTGTTTTGTTGGAACAGTAAAAAAAGTTGTGGGTTCTGAGGTTTGATCCAAAAGCTGATCTTTTTTATACACAAAGCAACTGATAATGAAGACTATTCAACTGGCTTCGGGACCTAACAATCACCACCGTGATGTCTGCTACTGAGTAAATAAATGTCAGCAACTTTTAATCCATTCAGATATCTTGAAATTCGTACAAACTTTGAAAGCTTTTAATATGTCCCCAATAGGCACATTAAGGAGTTTTCATTTAAGATTAATAATCTTCAGGAAGGAAGGTGGTAGTTGCATCAACTTTCTCCTTGCAGCTCATGTAGCTGATTTTTCTTTCTACCTGTTATACTTTAATAAATCACAATAGGTGGAACAAGGAAGCATCTGTTGGGATTTAAAAGGTTTATTAACAAAGGAATTTTTGTGATTGATGTCATGTCCCATTATCTGCTGTTGAAGGATCACAGCTTTTCCCTGGTGCTGAATAACACAGGCAAATTAAAATATCAGGAAAATGCATGCGAGTACTTGGTGCCTATGAAGAGTCAGTCACCAGTGCATGTTCTTCTTTCATGCCACAGTAATCTCAAAGAAGTCCTAGCCACAAAAATGATAAAAGCAGTCAGTGTATGATGATTTATGGTTGGTCATAGTGAATAATGAGCTGTCCCTGTGTTACCTGCCCTTTGCCAAAGTAACACTGGTCTGGGCTTCCACCACAGGCACCTGACTCTCAAACTGCTGTTTGTGGTTTGGCAGGAGTGTGCCTCAGCTCCTGAAATTTTCAGATAGGCTTGGTTTGCAGGTTCCCGTGAGAGAGTTTGTGTGCGTGGCACTGCTCTACATGATTCTGTCGCTTCTGGGTTGATAATGAACTCTGCTTAACTTGGGTCAGCATTAATTCCTGGCAAGCTTCATGCTGCAAATGTAAAGCTTATTTTGTTATAGCAAAGTGTTAAGTTATTGTTGACTGATTTATAAATTAATTTGTGGTAAAACAGAAACAATAAAATTGTTCTAAATTGTACGAAAGACAAAGAATACTTGATGGCTACTCCATTATCTTGCCTGGTTTGATAGACTCAGTTTATCCTTCCAAGGGCTGTCCTGTCTCATGAATGCTAGAGCTGTGTAGGAAGATGACCTCACTGACTCATTGTGTTATTCCTAATTTGCTTCAGTTGCCACTAAAATTCCCTCTGATACCTACATGCCCTTTAAGCTAATTCCTATTTTGTTCTTCTGTTAGACATTCCTTCTACTTCATTGGCCTTCCTTATTGCTTATTTTTCCACGACTACTTCAAGTCTTTCTGAACTGTTTATCAGGATATTCCCTACTGAGAATCATTTTGTCTAATTTGTGATCATTGTTGTCATGGTGCTTACACATAATTTGCTATTGACTGGTTGACATTTGGTACTAATAAGATTTCTGTTGTACTACTACTTTCCTCATACCTCCATACATCTAGTTAGTTTTAGGACATAATTCTAATATTAACAAGCTAATTTTAAGCTAGTTTCACTGTTAATTCCATTTGGAGTACTTGCACCTATTTATTTCAGAATGAGCAGTTTTTAACTACTGTCAAAGGCCTTCTGATAGTACCATGTTGAGAGCATCCTTCTAGGGAGCATAAAATTAGGGAGCTTTATATAAAGGTGTGTGCTTTGTGAGTGACGGGGAACGAGGCTGTGATTTCTGCTGGCTCAGTGTCCGCTGTGTATGAGGCAAGGAGGGAATTCTCCTATCCAGATTTTGTGTTGTACTTGTTACCAATTTTTTGTTAATATGATAGCCTTTGTTGTGTTCCTGCTAACACATTCTGCAGTATGAATGCTAGGTGTGTCATGTATTTAAAACATACATTTTCTTCTAAGTAAAGCTGCTTGATGTGTTTCCTAGAAATTTATGTTTACCACTTAAACATACCAGTTTTGTGTGCAGTTGACTTTGCTCACACAGCTAATCCCAGTAACTGGAGTGGGGTTACTCTCTGAAGTGAAACTGAGCATAGCATGTGTGTATATATTTGCAGGTTTGGGTGTTTACTATTGCTAAGTTGTTTAGAATTAACAGCTGAATTTACAGGCCTTTACTCAAGAGTAATACATGAATTGCTTCTCTAAAGAAAGATTATTTTATGAAGGAGGTTAATTTTGTTTTTAAAAAGCCTACCTAAAATCTTATGAAAATAGCCTGCAGCAACAGGCTAGGTGACATGTATTAATTCATTTTACAAATTACACTTTTGTACAAAAGCTGAGTTGTGGGTTTTGTTTTTGGTTTCAGGTAAAAGGCTAAGTTATCCTTCTCATGACAGCCTAAAGATTTTCAAAGGAAATTAAAAAACATTACTGCAAAGCAATAAAGATCTAGTGACGTTTTTTTTTCCCTCAGGAGCTCAAAGTTGTAAAATTCCAAGACTTCCCAGAGGGAATAGTTTAGTAGAGAGCTGTATAGTACGGAGTAACCTGAAAAATCATCTTGCTCTACTGAAGCTTTCAGCTCAGAACTGAAACCAGACCCAGACTAGTTTATTACTTTTCCCCTTAAGTATTTCTTTTTATTCTAACGCAGATTATGACCTCACTTTCTGTTGTATTAAGGTGTGTGTGGCTCTGCAAAGCTCACTATTTCCATTTTAATAATACATACCTGCATTCATAGTCTTATATGTATATATATATTTGTGCATATCTCTCTCTGTACATAGGTTTGTCCCTATTATTTAAATAAGAACATTCTTCCATACTCTCATTCACAGGACAGACATAGTTCTGTAGAGCACAAAGAGCTTTATGTTATGCATATGATCTGTTCTCTGCATTAACACAGTTTGTTCTCAGTATTTGTCATTTTAATGTGAGAATTGTATAAAATACTGCACCACAAGTATTTTACTGTGACCATTAGAGAACCCTTCCAGCTGTCAGTGGTATTGCCACTAGTATCAGCCAGAGGGTGAAGTGTTTGGCCATTCTCCACTGTAGCAACCCTACTGGGAATGTTACAGAAGCAAGACAGTTCAACTAATAATTGAAATACAATATCCTGTACTTCATCATGGTGTCCATGTATCCAACCTATACATTGTTACTTGTATGGCGATCAGGCTGTTTGCAGAAAAAGTAAAACTGTATATAGATCTAAAAGTACTGAAGTGGCTATAGGCGAAGATGCAAGGGAAGAAAAATGTAAAGGAATTGAGAATTGTTTTCTGAAAGCAGAAAGGTGTATTTTCTAGTCTTCCAAAATCTTAAAATTTCTTCAAAATAATGACCTTTTGATTAAAGATTAAATAAAATGACCTTATGACAGGTGTGGAGCTCCTCTACATTAGACAGTTACTTGCTTGACTTTAATGTACCGTGACAAATTTTCTTACAAGTCAAATAAATGTAATATTAAGCAGGATAAGGCCACAAGTTAGGCATGAAGAAAATTAAGTAGTTATTGAAATACTTAGTTTTTATTTGTGCTGCTTTATCTGAGTTTTTGCCTTGGTTTGGAAGCCAAGCCTTCAATAATGTATGGGAAAAGCAGGTGGAACTCAAAAAAGTGATGTGTGGAGAAAATGATTCAATAGGCTCGAGTATGGATGTGGAAATGCCAGAGCTATGTACAGGAATGTTTACATAAGAAAACTCACTAGATAACATACACACTGAAAAGTTTCACCATTGAGACACATGCATCTTCAGTGACCGCAGTTTATGCACTTCCACTATTGCAAAGTGATCTCTTTCAGAATTCATCTTCTAGATGGTCAAGTGACCCCAGAAGGAGTTTGATTTTTGTTTTGTTTTCTGGCATGCTGTGGCATCCTTTTTGTTCTCTTATTCCATTTTTGCCTTATGACTCTGAATGGCAATGCTAATAGATTTTTTTTTCTGTAGTCTTAGTGAGTGCACTGCAGTCCAACTCATCTGGAGATAATTTTAGTGAAGTATCCAGCTTTTTATGTCTCTGGCATGCACAGCTGAAAACACATGATGTGTCCTCAACATGTGTAGGCCATAAGAGTTAACAAAATCGAAACCCACTTAAAGACTCTCCCTCTCCCTTTTCTGATCACCTTTCATCTTCCTGTGTCCCATCACCCCTTCCCTTCTCTTTTTCTACTTCCTTCTTTTCTTGCATTCACTGTCAGGAAGGGCCGGCACCGAAGGGCCAGTTCAGCACAACACGACGCCGGCAGAGACTGGCAGCTGCAGTGGCTACAACAGTGAGTGGATTTAAAAATCAAGGGTAGCTCTAAAGATGGGAAGCTGTGTAACTTGATTGTGTAATAAGCTTAAGAAAATGTGTCTTGCACTTTTTGGAGGCGTCCATGCTACCCACTTTTAGCTGAGTTTCTTAGAATTGTTCAGGCCCAACATAAATGTATTCCATAAATGTGGGGCTGAGTTTGTTTCCATAGTAAGTGTCCCTCCTCCTTTATGCAAGTGCAAGTGACAGACTCAGGCCCTGCACTGAATATGTCTTTGACATAATACACAAAATAGAAAAAAATCATCAAATTCTGTTAAAAGATGATGTGACAGTTTTAGCAAGACAACAGAACCAAGGAGATTTGTTACAAATAACCATTGAATTATAAAACTTTCAGATTTTGTTGTAAGTAGTATAAGATTAACCTTTTCATTTGAGGCACTTTCTGTTTACATTCCATAATCCCAAAAAGTCATATTACTACCTCAGTGTCTGTATGTAAGTTTTGCTAATTCTTTAAGTCTTTGTCGGAAAATACGGAGCTATGAAATCAACACAGGGGCTGGGAATTAGTTGTGGGAAGTCCTGTTTGTGAAATTGAATTACCATGAAAAGGATACCTTCAGCTGCTGCTTTATCAAGAAAGTACTCATTAGGAAGGCCCAATATAAACATTTGTACTAATCCATCAACTGGTGAGTACAACAGCGAGATAGGGAAGCCAAAGACTGAAGCGAGCTTTAAATGCATACTGCATATCTTGCCCAAGAAGTGAATGTCTTCACCAGGCTGAAGTATTCCAGGGTCTGCTGTTCCAGACCGAAGCTAAAATCCCCTAGATCAGACATAGTTTCTGCTTAAGCCTGTCTTGAGCTCCTGCTACCTGAACCACAAACTCAGTTATTGCTATGCTCTTTAAAAAAGTATGAGACATATCAGTGTTTCTCCAGCTTCCAAATTAACTCATCTAAATTTATTCCTCCATAATCAGTTGATGCTGAATGCCATGCTCCATAATTGATTGCTATTTTGACTCTGTCAGTCTGCCTGTCTAGCACAGAAACCTGCCTGATTCCCAGTTTACAGGGCTGAGCAGTGTTGGTGGGAGGCTCTAACCAGAAGGCTCAGCAGCAGTTAAACAGCACTGGCAAGGGTTGTACTCCTTACCTGGGGAGTGCTTCAGTGGACAAATGCAGCTGGACTTGGATTGGAAGGCAGTAAGAGTACAGGGAGTTGCTGAGTTGTTACCTGCAGCTGAAGCGAGGACCTGTTGAGGGAGGCTGTGGAGGAGCTGGAAAAAAATGCAGAAGGAAGGAAAACTAGAGGCACCAAAATGACTCTGCGGCTGTTGCGGTGTTCGTGGCCATGGCCTCTTCTTCCTGGCTGATGCACAAAATAGTTGAAGCTGTGTGCATAGACTGAGGCATACAGAATTATATCAGCTAAATGCACAGCAGAAAGAGGTTTTCCTTACAACCCACTCAACCAGGAACAGTCTGTTCCTACATGAAGACGTAATTCTGAAGAAGGTGATGGATGAGTGGGTATAACACTTCTGGTGTAAAGCAGGAAGTTGGGACAAGGTTCATCTGAGGTTATGTCTAGAAGTGTCTGTATGGAGAAAACTAGAGTAATGCATCAAGAAGCTAAATATTTTTTCAAAAATCTTCAAAACAACAACAGTGAAAAACAACCAAAAAGAGAATGGGTAGTAAAGTTAGGATCAAGTCATTAATAGAGAGAGAAAGCACATCAGTGAAAGGAAAAAAGGGGAAGAGAAGTATATTGGCAGTGTTTCTTGGACTATTGCCTATTCAAGAGAATGAAAATGGCTATTTAATGTGGTTTTTTTTCATCTGCTGTGGAAAGTAGCTTGGAAACTTTTCTAAAAAATGCATATGAGGATAGTTCATGTCAATCAACAGTTTGGTATTTTTGGTTCATGTATATAAAGCAATCAGCAAGGCTACTTGTCTCTGTCATGTGAACGTATATTTCTTGCAAGTAGTGTGACATGTTTATAGAACATGTAAATTCTGTTTCTAGGGCATAATAAAAAATACTATTTTTTCAATAAACCTCACTGCAGAAACATTTCTTTTCAGCCTGTCCAGCTAAAGTTTGAGGCAGAAATGATGGATCTAAAGCAGGTCTCTCCAGCTTGATTCATCACAGAGTGACTAAAGAGCCGGCCTGCACATGTGGGCAGCCTGCCTGCAGCTCTGCCAGTCCATGTGGCTCTGGGGAGCCTCCCCCATCACCACAGGCATGTGGGGCTGGGGGGACTCTCCCTCAAGCTCTGGCATGATAGCTGGTATCAGCTTCTTGCCTGCCTTCTGGATGGTCTGGAGGGTTGGGTATGTTCTCCACACACACAGCTACAGTGTAGATACCTACTCTGCAGGACTCACCTGCAGCAGTTGATTCTTGTGGTGCTCCCAGTCAGAAAGTCCTGGAGACATGATCTTCCATTTAAGAAGGGGAAAGGTTTTGGAAAGGAAATTTGAAATTAACCTACATTTAGCCACGGTAGTCTATTAACCTAATTTTTCTGGGCTCTTGAGAGAGGCAGTCTGGTACTTGTGAAGAAGATAAAGGGTTAAATATCCTATACGAATAGAAGGAATTTGTTCTACATCTTCTGTTAATGAAATCTTCTTGTTATGATGCTAAAATGAGGTCCAGTATAAAATACCTACTTTGTTGGCATAGCTGGAAATCAAAATACAGTAGAGAAGGAAAAAAGCTTATATTAGATAGGTGCCATAGAGTTATTATTTATTGTGCTATATGTATCTGGAAATCAAGAAAGAGCAGAGTGGAAAACATATTTCACTGCGTATTCTCATGAGTGGAATGATTAATAGATCCAGCAGGATTTTGAGGGTTTCATTGGAGAATCAGAACGTAAACGTAAAATATGTATTGATGTCAACATTTACAGGAAGAAATTGATAAAACCATTCCCTGATCTAATCAAATAACAAGGTACCAAGTTCAACCACTGATGACAGTATAGGACTAATCTGTTGATAAAAATTCTTAGTAATATGACTTTTTATGTTATCTGCTGCTCTTTATCATGCCTTGGAAGAGACATTTTATATTTTGGCCCCATTTTTCACATTTGAATAATTACATTGGGCTGCAGTGTGAAAATTCTTGATTTACACATTTGATCAATCTAATGAAATTAATTAGATTTAATGTGCTAAACAGTGCTTGATACGTTAAACGGTACTTAATATTTAAGTAACAAAATGTAGTTCTGCATGCCTTTCTGTTGCATTTGCATTTGGAATTTGTGTCCTTGGCCTGATTTTCATATAAATGTGTATAAATGGCAACATGAAAGTGAAATACGCTCACACATGCATCACATATATGGCAGTGGTATATGATGATATGCAGCATATAGGTAACTGCTCAGTACATGATACATATATATATAACTTAGAAAGACTTGCATTTTTTTTTTTTTTTTGTTATTGTACCTGAAAAGTAGAGGAGAAAGAGAAGTGGAAAGATAATAAACTAAATTCTTTCCTCCATCTTACTAAACCGTATCTCTTTGCATTTATTTATGGTTGATGTATTTTAAATGAAAATCAGATGGAGTTTTGATTTTAATTTGTTGTTATTGTTTATTTCTTTAGTTAAAAATAAAATAGAAAGACTGTGTGCTTCTTCCCTCTTCATAGTTGCCAGTACAATGAGTTTCAACTAAAGATTTACGAGTAGTTTTGCAGAGCTTCAATGATATATTTGATAACATTATATCCTGTTTCTAGATCTGTGGAGAAACTTGCATACTTCAAATGTTGGTATTGCAACAACAGACTCATCTACAATTACTCTAAAATGTCCAAATATAAAGGATCATGTCTCGTGGTTCAAGTTTCCTGTAATCATCTAAGCATTAGGAAATCATCCATTTTTTGTAAATGTCAGAATTTAAATACTCCATCATTAGCTGTTAGCTGTGTATTTAGGCCTTCTTTTTCTGTTTCAGTGCAAAAGTTCAAGAGAAGTCTGCATCATGTGTGTTGAGATTTAGGAGAGTAAGAAGTTACATATTCACTCTTGCCATGTTTTTCACATTGTGAACTAAGTCTTTTCAGAAGAAATTTATACTTTGCTTCAACAGAGTCAAAAGTTTGGTTACACCTTATACAACATTTCTTCATTGTTTCTCTCCGCAGGTCCCTTTCAGTGCTACCATGTCACCCGTTCGATTGCATTCATCCAACCCCAACCTTTGTGCAGACATTGAGTTTCAGGCTCCCCCAAGCCATGTAACAGACCCTCTGGAGTGCTCTACTGAGTACATGAAGCTTCAAGAAGAATTCTGCTTGATGGCACAAAAAGGTAGCTGGAGATGCCAAGCCTTCCCTGTAATGTACTTCTGTGCTTTATTGTCTTCACTTAGTTATGGCCAGGGCTTGCATCTGCAGTAGATGATGCTGTATAAGTTTTTAGCTGTTCAGGTGGCTTACATAAAGGCAACATGTATTATCCTTATATTTTCCATGCATGTCATAAATGTAGAGATAGCTAAACTCTGTCTGAGATTGTTTTCCAAGTCTTCTGAACTACTTTCTGCATTCTGTAAATAAGTGACTGGATTTGCAAACATTTTTTTTTCCTCAACAAAATGCGTCATTTCTCCCCAAAGATGATTCAGAATGTAACTGCTATGCATAATGCTATGAATACATTTTTGTGCAATATTTTCTATGTCAGTGGAATAAATGGAAAAAACCTTATTTCAGGAACGTACTTTAGAAACACAATTTTATTGCCAGCAAGTGAATGGTCCTACAAACTGAAAAATACCATTTTAAAAAGGTTTTGTTATCAGTTTGCTGTTATATAACAAGCATAGAAAAAATGTGAGACTGACATCTTAAAAAATTCAAAAACCTGTTTAAAGATCAAGTAATCCTCTTTATTAGTGCAATATTAAGTCCTAGCAGAACTGATGTTTGTGTTACTCTGGAAAGTACAAATAGAAAACAGAAAGAAATGAACGCACATTGGACACAGTTTTTCCAAATATGCACCTTTCCATATGTTCAGCACCAAGAATATGCTGAGATGAGATACGTGTGAGCATACAGTGCGCACATTGCAATCGCAAGCTGTAAGTGTTTGTACTTAATTTGGCATGGATTACTTGCAGTTCAAAACCTTGTTTCAAATGTCCGTAATTGTGGGATGGAAGTCTCACTCTCTGTCTTTATTGCTGAAGTATTGTAATAGATATCAATGTGATTTCCATAGCCAAGAAAACACCTGTTTTATTTTTTTTTTCTCTTTGCTTAGTGCATTCTCTTTTGAAGTCTGCCTTTAACAGCATAGCTATAGAGAAGGAGAAGCTTAAGCAGATTGTTTCAGAGCAGGATCTTACCGGCCACAATGCTCAAATAGCTCACCTCAGACAGTCCCTCTCTCAGGTATGTTCTTGATTTGATTTCAAGCACATCTAGCTTGCCCAACGCACTATTTCTTTTGTATATGGGCCATTTCCTGAGGTAAAAGAAGCCAAGAAAAAGCCAAGTTCTGAACCAGAACTATGGCATATTCTGTTATGATGTAGATCTAACATCAGTGCATGTGGAGGCAAAGGATATAATTTGTGTAAGCATGTATCTGTTATGGTTTTCCAAAGAAAAAGGATCAAATGTTTTTACGCAAATGCTATATGTCTTTCTTGAAGCTGTTCCAGTACAGCCAAGGAAATA
Organism: Orthonyx spaldingii; assembly: GCA_013397795.1. Lineage (NCBI taxonomy): Eukaryota > Metazoa > Chordata > Aves > Passeriformes > Orthonychidae > Orthonyx > Orthonyx spaldingii. The sequence continues at coordinate 2,469,378 of VZTJ01000889.1, forward strand.
TTATTGTTTTTGTAATTAAGTTTTAAATTTTGACTGTATATTGTCAGATTTTTTAAATATGTCCATGTCTCTAAATGCAAAAGGAATCCTGGGTTGCAATATAGTAATGGGTAAATTGGATTTCCAGATACACACCTGTTACTCTCTAGCATCTCTCCCACTTAAGCTAAAGGAAAAATTATAATTTGCTTTATTGGGAAGAAGAAATAAACAACAATAAATCCTCAGGTTGCAAAATAACTCAATTTTTTAAGTTTATTGTCAAGGAAGCAAAAAAGTGTTTGCTGCATTGGTGTGGAGAACTGCATCTGCAAGAAGTATGAGCAGAGTTTTAAAGACAAACCCTTCTATAGATATAGATGCATATCATGTTATTCAGATTGATTTCTGTGCATTCTGATAAAAAAAAGTTAGGGACAGGTAATAAGGGTAACCATTTTTATTTATTGGCACAAATTTATCTAAGACCTGTGGATATTTATTAGCAACTTGCATGAAATAGAGAATAATATTTTCTTCTTGGTCCTGTCCTCCAATGTTAGTTTAAAAAGTCACTGTCACACATTAGTTCACAGTCTCAGTGGAGAATAACTGGAAAATTGACTGTGACTTGGTTTGTCCAGTCTTATGACCAGGGAGAGCCTCATGATGAAGCCATTGAGGAAACTACTGTCAGGCTGCTGTTACTTCACTACCTTCCCTTTCTGGGAGATGGCAACTATCAACATGCCCAGACCATTTCAGAACAAAGCAAAATTGGGTAACTTAAACAGTTTAGTGGCAGTTTAAGCTTACCTATTTTCCTTTGGTCTTTGTTTCAGTACATTCATGCAATCTATTCCTGAATCTGCACTAGGGGGAGACAGAAGAAGGTTCTTACTCCATTATAACAATGCTTTCCTACTAAAACAATATGTCTCTTTGTTGTTCTTGTCCATAATCCTCAGTGCTGGGGGTATATTAAGGTTAAGTCAGGCATGTTCCAGGTATGTAGCATATCATACTTCTCGATTTCAGAATCCCACACACAAATCTTTCCAAATAACAGATTTATATATATGTGTATATATATATATATACATGTGTGTGTGTGTGTGCCCGAATTTATAATCTAGGTTGTACTTCAAAATAGGAGAAAAATCAGCAGATACAAGATACCAGTTGAATTCTGTTGGTATTTGTGATGCTTTAGTGGATCAGTAGTTTGAAATAAGTACAAAGGCAAATCTATGAAATTGATCTGAGTGGGCAGACAATGATACTAGCAATTATGTTGTTTTTACTGGAAATGAAACAATTTCTGTTTGCAGCCTCTGAGTGCTGATAACCTAGACTCAGAAGGGGCTGTAGAGTTGAAAACCAAAAATTGCCTCTTTGGGCATTTTGTGGGTAGTTCCCATTTATTGTTCTGCAGTTTCGCTCTTTCTTGCTGCATTCACTCCCCATTTCCATGATGTACATAACCCACCAGTACACCTGCCAAAGATCTCTCTGAAGAACTAAGGTAGAATGCCAGTGTTACATTGTGGGAGAACATCTGTCCCGCTGTCTCCTGAAAATCAGTGAAGGCAAAGTAATCAAAGATTAAATCATGTTAGAGAGGATCTCAAAATAGGTATCTCCCTATAAATGGAAGAAAGGAGGTTCTGTGATTTTTTTTTTAGGAAATTGCTGGAAAGAAGCTTTTTTTTCTTTCTTTTTTTTTTCTCCCTTTTTTGTTTAATGTTTACATTTTAATTTTAAATGAAATGTGCAATTTTTATTTTAAGGCTCTCAACCAGAATGCTGAACTAAGGAGTCGCTTGAACAGAATACATTCAGAATCTGTTATTTGTGATCAGGTTGTCAGTGTAAATATTATCCCTAGTCCTGATGAGGTAAGACTTTGGCCTTTAATGATTTAGAGTACAAACAAACCTGCTAATTCTCACTAAATAGCTGAAACATACCTGACAAATTATTGAATTTTTTAGATTGGCAAATGTTCATTCATAGGAAAAGTCAGGTTGTATTTCCTTGCGTGCAATAAAACTTTGGTCTTTTGTTTTCCATATGTCAGACATCATGAAAGAACTCAGCTTGGTCTCTTTGGAGGAACAGAGGGCTCCAGTTTTGGAATATTAATTATTGGCTGTGGGAATTAGTGAGGTTTTACTGTATTTGAATGTATCACACAGTAGCTAACTAATTTTGCATCTTAGTTTCTTGCCAAATCAACAGAACAATTTAGTATTTAATGGCCTGATTTTGCAAGTGCCTAAAGGGCCTCGTGTTTAGTATCTTGAGTGGTACTGTTAAAATCAAAAGGTTCAGTCTATGAACCAAGCACTGCACTAATATTTTTGCAATATCTAGTCTTTCTTGTTTTGCTTTCCTTAGTCAACAGATTAACAAACATTTGTATTAATAACAGTGAGCTTCCCTCGTGAGCAAATCTGAATTTATGGACTGTAATATATTACAATTCATATGGTCACTTTGGCAACCATTCTGCTTGCATTTTACAAAAATGTCTTTGATTTGTCATTTCCACTGTTTCTTTTCTATGCATATGCCATTTCAATTAACATAGTCGTGTCTCCTAATTATTTCTTCCAACAAGCAAGAAAGGTAAAATTGTTTTTGTTTATTTGCTTTATGGAAACATCTAGACAATTTTTCCAAGAATCCAGCATGCTGGAGGCTAGCAACAGAAGACAGAAGTGAAGTGATGCCACAGCACAGCAATCTGCAGTGAAGTTCTGGGCAATGGCCATCCCTTCTGTTCTGTATTTTTTGTTGGTTAGCTGTTTCTTTTTCATTTGTTCATCATTGTCTTGGTAGAATCATGCCTGACTGAAGAATTTTTTCAAAGACGTTTCCATATCTCTCAATCACTTATCTTGCTTGTTTTATGTATATCTATAATCTTGCAGCGTGTAGATAACGCCTGTGTGAGGGTCTTTTTCACGTAGGAGCGTGTGCATATTTCTAAGCCCCTCTAGTTTACATGAAACCTCAAAATTTTAATCACTTCCTGTAAAGATTATGGTACAATTAGCTTCTGTTTTCATTATAATTCATCAAGCATCACAATCCATCTACAGCCTTATAAGTCCTAATGAAAAAGGAATGGTTTTTGACCTCTTGGCTTGTTGATGTTTTTTTGTGATGTTTTGTTAGTGCATTTTGAGGCAACTGTAGAGAATAGTTCTACAGGATTGAGATGTCAACAAAACCATATGCTGGAGTTCTGGAATAAGATTAATGGGGATTGTGTTGCAATCTGAAGAGTTAACCATGTTTAGAAATGCTTCATCTGTATTATCTCCCAGGAACAACACGCTGTATAAATTAAGGGATTAAGTCAGAAACACGTTTCCCTCCACAGCAACAGATCCTGTGGTAAAATGGTACAGGGAGAGAATCTTAATTTTTCTTAATGTGATAGTCTGCAGGGCAACACTGAAATGTGGTGTTCCTCCCATCACTAGCAGGAAGAGGAGGGTATATTTCACAATTTTAGCTTGCTGCACTACTGACATTGATATAGCACAGTTTTGAATCCCTGACTTTGCTGTTACATTTCTTTATAATAAACCATAGAGAGTTCATTCCCTTTAGTAGTATTGAGTCAGTGTTAATGGCATAATTCAAAAGGGATTTGGAGTATAAACATAGAATAAAAGCCCATAAAAATATATATTATAGCTATCCTCCTAAATATTCAAACATTCCAAACATTGTTACTAAACTGGTCCACAAGGTCATTTATTTGGAAAGTAATTTATAACTCCCTGACATTATAAAGCTTTATACATAAATTTTAGCTGTATCAAAACTAGCTCCCAGTAATGTAATTTTTTATTACCAGATCATTTCATCTGAAATTCATGGTTAAAGTTGTCTAACATAATCCAGCTATTGTCCAGAAAATAATTTCTGTGCATAGAGAACTAGAGCTGCAATTTCATGCTAAAACTTGGCAGTAGATGCTGGGCAGGCCTCAAATGAAGACATGTATCCCACTGTTCAAAACACACTTTATTTTGTAATCCTCAGTCTCATCTGTTAGGTACACACAAAGTCCTGCTAAAATGCTGTCTTTACCCTCTGTGCTTATATTTGGCATAGAAAACTTATTCAAGTGATTTACCTCTTCTATGCATATTTCTTTAATATTAGAAACAATACTTTTATTTTTCTGTGTTTTATTTACAGACGGGTGAACAAATTCATGTCAGTTTGCCACTGTCTCAGCAAGTGTCTAATGAAAGCAGGCTCTCTATGTCTGAATCTGTTTCAGAGTTCTTTGATGCACAGGAAGTGCTTCTATCTGCCAGCTCGTCAGAAAACGAGGTAGGCTATGACAGCTTGTGGCAGCTGTGCTGTTGGACAGAGTTAGGTGTTGCTACCACTAGTGAATTTTTTTTTATAATGCTACTTAGAATAAAAAGGTATCAGAAAGTATAAAGTGTAGATAAACAAACCTGAGATCACGTAAAGATGTGTAGGAGTTCCCTGAAGTGTAAAACTGAGTTGAAAGTAAGTTGTATCAGTATCTTATGCTCAGTACATGTCCTTTGTAGGCTATGGAAATTCCACTTAAGGATGACATAGACAGTTACATCTGACTATGCAGTCAATTAAATTTACATTTTAAAATATTCTTTAAAAAAGTCTTCTACTATATATGCATATAAAGTTACTCTCTGTAATGAGAGAAATAGGCAAAAAGGTAATACTTCTGAAGAATACAATTGTTAAAAACAATTTTTAAAAATAGTCTTTTTACCTGATGAGATTCTTGTTTTCCAGAATGATAGGTCGATGTTTATATAATTTGTTTGCTGAAACACAAGTTGGATTTTGTTGTTTGGTTCCTTATAAAAAGCACAAAACTGACTATCTCTTCTCGCCTCCCACCCCTAGCACATTATGTTGTCAATTTTTTGCTCATCTCTGGTCTTACTTGAAGCTGCCCTTTGCAGATCTCACGTCTGTACTTGGATAATGAGGAATTCAGAAAAGTGAGGACAACGTAGCATTTGTTTTGACACGTCTAGTGCATTGGCACTATGGACTGATTGAAACATCCAGCCGATTTAGTTAATACTTCTAATTGGATAGAGATTATTTCTTTGAATATTTGTATTTCAGTTAACTATTTTTGTCTATTTTATATGTATTTGAGTTAATGAATATTTTATTTATGTTTTAGGCTTCTGATGATGAATCTTATATCAGTGATGTGAGTGACAATATATCTGAGGACAACACCAGTGTTGCAGACAACATTTCTCGGCAAAGTATACTGTGTTTCAAACTTTGGGAAATTACATTGCTTATGTTCATGTACCAGAATTACTGCATGTCAGTACAAGACCAACTCAGCTGAAAACAGTGAAGTTGGGCTTGCTTGTTCTGGCAGTGATTTGGTTGAATGGAGAACTCTGTTCTCCTTAGTATGGTGCTTTTTTATGATAATGTTTTTTTCCCTTCCCAGTTCTTAATGGTGAGCTAACAGGAGGCGCATTCAGAAATGGACGGAGAACTTGTCTCCCAGCTCCCAGCCCTGACACCAGTAACATCAATCTGTGGAATATTTTGAGAAATAATATTGGCAAAGATCTTTCCAAAGTATCCATGCCAGTTGAGCTAAATGAACCTCTGAACACCTTGCAACATCTTTGTGAAGAGCTGGAATACAGTGAACTCTTGGACAAGGCTGCTGAAACAGATGATCCTTATGAACGCATGGTAATGAATTTAGTGTAGCACTTCTTCTGTCTGTATTAAGAAGGGAACTGTTGAGTGAGGTCTGTGCAGGGTCCTCTCTGTCTCCTCCTGGTTACGGACAACAGACTTCCCTGCTGGGTCAGACGAGTGTTGTGAACAGTTACAGGTTTGATCTGAACAAGGCTGAGGGACTTTTATTGACCTCAAACCAAGTCCTGCAGTTGTAACTCATTTGAGATTGATCTCATGCTCTATGACTGTATTTGTGGGCATTGGCAGTTTCTAACTCTGCAACATCCTTTCCTGATGTTTAGTGATCAAATCCAGCAGCCTTCAAGAGTTAATCAAGTCTGTGGCTGCCTTATGATCAATATAGGTGTGAATAAGATGTCCTCCCAGGCAATTTCTAATAGAGAAGTTTCAAAACACCAAAGTTTGCCTGGGTAGCCCGACTTCAGCTCCCCTGTAAGTATGTTTTGGGTTTTTTAACTGACAGCCAGCAGCCTGTGCTCAGCTCTCAGGGTGCTTTGATCTATCATGTCTCCTTTTCCTCAGAAGACACAGGGAAAGGCTGTAAGGGAAAGTTGGCAGTGTTGTTGCTGAGTATATCTGTTGTTCCCTGGTATGGGTTGGCAGCACTGTGGATAACTGGGAGAAGAGAAGTTGCCTTTGGCTCTCATAAAATCACACACACAAGTCCCTGAACTGCCAAGTTCGTTCCCAAGACCTGCGGGAAAGTGAGGGGTCCTAAACACTGAAGAAGTTGAACCTGTGTTGGGAAAGGGAGTTGAATTATTCATCATCACATTCCGTTTTCTTACAAGACTCAGGAGATGAACCTGGTGGGTCCCTTCCAACTCAAAATATTCTGTGTTTCTGTCTCTCACAAAAGGAGGCAGATTCTGTTGGGAGTGGGCAAGATTGTAATGAATAAAGTAGACTGATTGCTGCCTTTGTTAAAAAGTTTGGAAGGTCAGCATTGAAGTAGTAAGGAGAACCCAGGAAGCAAAAGTCATGGTGCAACTGAAAGCTTCCTTGGAAATGTGGATTCAATTCCCTTCTCTGCTACGGACATCTACTGCAGTACTTGGGAATATAAGCCAAACTTCTAAAAAGCACCTTAAAAATGCAAACTGCACACCTGAGCTGAAGCATGTGGGACTACTTGGCAAAAGTGCTGAATATCCAAAGGTTGTGGTAGCAATGCTGTGAATATGTTACTGCTTCTTCACTGTTCTCTGAAAGATCAGGACTGCTATCTTCAATAAACATCCAAAAGTAGTGGAAACCTTTTTTCTTCACATTGCTCTCTATATCATAAGGGTAGTAAACTATTTCATTTCTCTGCAGTATCTTATAGTTAAATTAAAAAGGAATTTGAAATTAATCTGAAAACAGTTTCAGAAGACTGAAGGTGTTTACTGTTGAAGAAATGCCTGTGAAAACAGTGTTAACTTTGTTGATGCTGCATTTCTGAATAATTTGAAATGAATAGACAATGGAGAACCCATTACACAGTGGGAAGAAAACAAATCCTGTAAAATCTCATGTGAGGGCTGTGTCCTCACTAGCAGGAGGAGAGGGGAACCTGGGTAAGGTTTACCTCACTGGTAGTATATTGCCAGTAGCTGACTCATTTTTATCCCTGTATTGTTTTTCTGAAGTTTTGCTTGGACTTCTGACTGGCTGATGTGATTTTTTTTAAACTCTGCAAATGGAACCTGTAAACTAAATAACCATGGCATGTCACTTATTACTCCCAGTTAGGCCTGTCTTAGAGATTATTAAATGGTGGTTGTACATGTAGGCAAGGGGACTGTTAAGGCTGCCCATGTGTGGAAGATCTGGAGATAACTGCGTTAAGGACATCCTAAGTGAGAGCTGCTTATGTTTGGCACTAAATAAAATAGTTCCCATAGGAAAATTGTGTGTGATCTTGTAATTAGAAGTTATCACATAATATTTATTGACAGGAAGAATGACTAGAGCTGAGTCTGTTTTAGGTCACTAATGATAAGCCCTCGTCAAAGGCAGAAAAACTGTCATGTGCAGATTGTCATTTTAAGGGACTGTTGAAAGACTAAATGAGGCCATGAAGAAAAAGAAATTATATCAACAGAAGAAATGAAGTTTGTACTGGTTCTGGCTGGAATGCATGGCTTCACTCTCAGGCACGCTATATTACTCCAGTTTTCACTCTGAATGGAGTGAGTTGTGTGGTACCTCATAGTGATGGCGCATACACAAGAATATCTGCCTATTCTCACGTTCTGGTCTGTGTTTTCACAGGTTCTCATAGCTGCCTTTGCAGCATCAGGCTATGCCTCTACATACTTTAGAGCAGGAAGCAAGCCATTTAACCCCGTGCTTGGTGAAACCTATGAATGTATTAGAGAAGACAAAGGATTTCGATTTTTCTCAGAGCAGGTAAAGCTTGTTTCTAGATAGACACTCCTGTTTAGATTTGTATTTTTGATTCTTCATTTTATAGAATAATCCCATTTTTTCTTTCTAGTTAGAATGGTTTGCTTTCTTAGGAATAAGTAAATATAGTTAGTATGAATGGACTTCATTAAATGCCAGAAGGAATACATTTTTATAGTAATCTCAAAGAACTGTTTTAAGTACAGTGTTTTAAGTACAACCACTTAAATTGTATCTGTTTTCATAACAATGTGGGCTATTTAGTATTTTCATATTGCAATAACAATTGTACTTTGTTAGAAATGAAAATTAACTGTTTTTAACTCAACCAAACTGTTTTTCAGGTTAGCCACCATCCTCCCATTTCGGCCTGTCACTGTGAATCGAAAAACTTTGTGTTTTGGCAAGGTATACCTTTTAATTCTAAAGCATAACTTCTTTTTTATTGTCAAGTAAAAGCTTTGTACAAGCTGAACTTTGCATTTGGAACTTACTCAGAATTTCTATACTTATTATTTTGAAGTGACATATTATATGATGATCTGATTTATTTTACACCAAATTCTCATTCTTAAGAGTGAAGAGACATGTTACAACTTCTCCTGTCACTTGCAGCCTGTTTATTCTCTTCTGTTGAAAAGGTTTTTACCAACAAAATTCCTATTTCTTACAAACACAAGCAGTTCTTTTTACAGTTGAAAAAAACCCTTTTTCTTTCTTTCTATCTATTGGCGTATGCCTTTAATTTGTATTCAGTGTTTACATAAGACATTTGACGGTAATGCAGCACAGACACGATTCATAATTAAACTTAAATTTAGTTTTTCTATTTCTAATTTTCTGGTGTTCTTTTCTGTAGTGTTTTCATGGCAAATTCACACTATCTACTGCCTTGTTTTGAATTGGGTGGTTGTGCACAGATAGTCTCATGCCACACAGATCTCTGCAATGGAGAGGCCGTGGTTATTTCAGTTTTTAAAATATTTCACTATTATATTCAGATATCAGGTGGAAAAACAAATTCTGGGGGAAATCAATGGAAATTCTGCCAGTTGGAACCTTGAATGTGACTCTTCCAAAGTAAGCTACTGTCCTCACTCCTTTTGTTTTCAGTCTTTGGTGCACTCTAGTCTGTGCTGCCTTGTGAAGGGATTGGGGGAAGTGTGAGCAGACGTCATGTGGATTGTGATGGACATGGTGGACATTGATCCATCATGTGGATTTTTGAGCCTGAAGATCCATTTTTGTTTGTGGAGGAAAAATATACACTTTAGAAAGTGATGGAGAGAGGGGGATAGAAACGTTTAGGAGAGAGAACTCATGTTTTAAATGTACAGTAGTGATGAGCTGTTCAGAACAAGGCTGCAACGCAGGGCTGTCAGCAGCTGGTGCTGTCCTAAGGCTCTCAATGCCACTGAGTGTTCCCTCAGAACAACCACTGGTGACCATGAAAGGTCTTTTTTCAAAATGTAGATAAACCAAAGTATGTTCTTCAGGTGTTGGCAGGGCAGTGAGAAGCAGTAGCTTTGCCACCAGTAAGACTAGTTGCAGCTTGTAAATCCTAAGAATATGCAAGGAGTGGATACTTTAAACATGTCTTCTGTTTTTGTAGTGTAGTTCTTGCTCCTGTACATTGCAGCAAGCCTTTCTTCTGCCTCTAACAGTATAGCACCACTCCACCTCTTTATCCATCTCATGAAATTGAAGTCAATGTACTCTTGAGCAGCTTTGTCTACTCTCTTCATGCTTTTCCCTAAGCTCTGAAGGAGAATGTGATTTGCACAATATAATTCTCTGGTTTTATTCTCTTGTTTGACACTAGAGATGCTCTGACTGGATAGTTGTTACAGAGGGAAAGGGATGATGTGCCTGTGTGCACCTGGATTCTTACTTTCTTTCCTGGATCTCCTTTTCACATTTATTTTGTTCTATTTGTGATTTAATTACAGATCAATTCAGCCTTCTGTTGATCTGTAGGTGACTCTCCTGCCCCTATAGGAATTGTGACTAAAGCACTTTGTGCTCTTAGGACAGTGAATATGTCATGCAGGGCTTCAGTGGTTCATAATGTGTTTATTTGTGGTTTATAGCACCTTTCTGTAGTTCTCTGCACTGGACCTTATGTGAGCTTCTCTAAGGTGGATTAGTTATGTAATCAGATACAGGACTTTGCCATCTATGCAGATGTTTTTGGGCAATATTGTTTGTATTTACAATAAAGGAGCAAATGTTTTACTTTTTTGTCAGTAATGGTCATGATTAATAGATGTTACCAACTACTTCTTAATCTGTTCTTAGGTATGGAGATTACTATGTCTGGAACAAAGTCACTACTTGCATACATAACATTCTTAGTGGAAGGAGATGGATAGAACACTATGGAGAGATAACTATCAGAAACACAAAAAGCAGTGTTTGCATTTGTAAACTCACTTTTGTCAAGGTAACATATGGATGCTAATATATATCTTATATTCATAAAAGTGTGTAATTTAAGGATGCATCAAACTGTTTCTTAAGTATTCCTGAAGTCCACATTCCACATTTTATTTCTTTCGTCAGTATTCACAAAATGTAAATTGTCAAATGAGAAGGTTATGTCAAGTAGTACGATTCTATTCCACTTAACATTTGATATCAGTGTGTTCCATTGCTGTATAGCTGTGTGCTGTACTGTTGCTGAGTTTTGATTAAAAAGAAATGTCAATATTTTTTCTGTATTACCACAAGGAAAACACACAATCGCTGTACACTACCATTCCATTTCACTTCTCCTTTTACTAGAATTTGTTTGTCAATATTTTATCACTTTAGAGTACGTAATGCTGCTTTGGTTCATAGTATTTTAATATCCAGGCAAGGACCATATATAAAAATAGAACTCTATATAGCTATGTTACCATCAAGTATTTTCCCTAAAAATAAGTTTATCTTCATATTGCAACAAAAGACATTGATGCTATTGCAGTGTTAGCAATGGGGTGTTAACATAAATCTGAAGTTTGTGTTTTGATGGATAAGCTGAGAATGGGCAACTGGCTCTTGGATGAAGGTGTAAGAGCTAAACGTGTCTAAGAAAAGCAAAACAGAGAAGAGAAACAGAAAGAAACAAATAAGTAATATTGGCTGAGTGTCTTCCCTGCTGTAAACAGTAGTGTTCAGCACCCATCAAAGGATTCCCACACAAGTACAGGTATATTCAGTACTTCCTCATATAGGAAGAGGAGTGTTAGCTGGCTCTGACTGGAAAAGTGTCATTTTTGCACAATTGTGTGGGATTTGGGTTAATGAATGACAATGTAGTTCCCAGATGTGCAGATAATTTAAATACTTTTATGTCAAAACCACGTAGCAAATTATGCAGAGTTTCTCATATACTAAACCAATTAGCATTAGGACCATATAATTTTCAAATTTTGGTGTTCTTAGTTGCAGGCGAGTTGTTCCAACACAGTACTTGGACAGTCGGCACCACATGCCAAGATTGATTTATCATGTGTATTGATACAATGGGCTGTTGAAAAAGCAGTGTGAGCTAGTAATTCTTGGTTAAATTTGCAGGTGAACTACTGGAATTCAAATGTAAATGAGGTCCAGGGTGTTGTGATAGACCAAGAAGGGAAGGTGGTTCATCGCCTTTTTGGAAAGTGGCATGAAGGCCTCTATTGTGGGGTTGCACCTTCAGCCAAGTGCATATGGAGACCAGGTAAGAAGCCTGTAATAAACCCTGGAAGACATTGTAGGGTAAACCTAAACTATGGAAAGCTGTTTTAGCCTTCATTTTAAATACACAAAATGCTACTAGAGACATTAAAATTCCTGGCTAGACAAATAAACAAGAATTTACATGACTTTATAATAATGGTAAATGGAAATGTTCTTACAGGGCATAATCTTTTACATCTCTGACTCCTGGCCAAATGTGCTGGGGTCTTGGTGAAAACAGAAGAATAAAATTCAGGAAAAATTTGATATCTGGGCTGGCCTGTCTGCCTTCTTACAGAGAGCAGGATAACTTGTTTGGATTCAACAAATAGGGGGTTATTGAGTTTGTTGTCTTAATGCTTTATTAGCCTAAAGGATTGGTCTTCAGAGATGGTGAACACCTGGGACTTTCAGGTTCTAATTTCAACTTCTTTCTTGCTTAGAGGAATGAGGTTGAGTTAGTCATTCTTTGCACCTGTATCTTTCATACATGCATTATCCAGGAATTACTATTCTTAGTATTTTTAATCCTGCTTTTTATTTATGGTATTTTGAATCCTGCTTTGCACCCTGCTCTCTGCAATGTCTGTTCTGACTCCTGATAGTGCTGAATCAATCTGTGAGTGTGTGTTAAGTTTCAAAATGAACTCTAAATATCAGTGAAGGTTAGGTTTTAGACAGACATTTGATAAGCCCGCTTTCTGGGGAACACGAAGTTGTTTTTAACTTGAAAATCTTGAAAACGTTAGTTTTTATTTAAAACGGAAGGAAGATCATAAAAGTTTTGAATCCATTAACATGCAACTACAATCTCTGCAGGTTAAGCAGTAGAAATTAATATTTAGTGAATTTTGTTTCACCTAGAAAATAGCTTTTGATGCTTTTTAATTGTAAGAGTAAAATATATTAATTTTTTCTGTTAAAAGTTTATAAATAAAGAAATCTCTTGCATATTTAGAGTAATAGCTTAAAAAGCTTTTTTCTTTCTCTTTCATATGTATTCAGGCTCCATGCCAACCAATTATGAGCGTTATTATGGCTTCACAAGGTTTGCTATTGAGCTCAATGAATTAGATCCTTTACTGAAAGATCTTCTTCCTGCAACAGATGCACGATTCAGGCCAGATCAAAGGCAAGAATTCTTATTTATACACTTAATATTTCGTGGGTTCAAGGCTGAGTTCAGCAGAGTCTTGAGTTTTGTCTGTATCTTTACTACAGTCTGAATTAAGCTGTGGAGGATTCTGCTGGTAGAGAACATAGTCGGTATTGCACTCAAATTTCTGCTTAACCCAGCTGAGGGAAATTAGCTTGTTGTTGATGCAGTAGAGCTACAGTGCAACCTTGGGGCAGATTCCTCATACCAACCTGAAAAGCAGGCTCTGAAATGCCATGCACTTCTGCTATGAATGGAAGCAACACTAATTCCCTCCAAAGTCTCAGTTCATAGTCCTCCAGTGCTGGTGATAGGCTGAAGTGGCTGAACAAAGTGTGTGCCTCAGGCTGTAGGTCAGGTACGCGTAGCTGGGGAGCCGCATTCCAGGCTGGATCTGAAAGTACAACACCGACAACACGCTTGGCTTCTGCTTGTCTTTTGTGATGATTGGTGCTGGAAAATCCCTTGGACCAGACACTGTGTGATTGCTATAAGGCCTGCTGTTGTTCCTACAGGCTTCTGGAGGAAGGAAATATAGAAGCAGCAGCATCTGAGAAACAAAGAATAGAGGAACTCCAGAGAGCTCGGAGGCGGTACATGGAAGAAAATGGCATTGAATATGTACCCAAATTTTTTAAGTGAGTCTGTTCATTTGAGTAGTAAGTCTCTGTTTTCTATAGTGTAACTGGATGAAGTACTACAAGAATTACCACCAACACAGACTGATAATCGTGATAGCGTGGAAGTTGCAGTTTTAAGAAAGATAATTAGATTTCTGATACCTGCTTCTCTGAAGCAATTTTTATGTAGTTTCATAATTGAATGATCATTTTCTCATAATGGGCCACAGCTGTACAAGCCTTCCTACTGAAGTGGAATTAGAAACATAATATTAGGATCTAAGGTTTAACTGGGGGCTTTTTTAAAATCATTGCATAGACAAGTAATACCATGTGGCCTGAACAACAACATCATATATATATATATATATCTATAACATGTATATATAAATGTATATGTATACACTCTAAATGTATTTATTTTTGAGTGGGGGTGGTTTTTTGTTGGCTGTTTTTTAATTAAGCATTCTTCTGAAACAAGGGATAGTCACGCCAAGTAGCCTCATGTCTAGCGTGGTGAATCAAAAATGAAAAGACTGAAGATGCTTGATTCAGTTGTAGCATAATGTAAGCAAAATACAGAGGAGACAAAAAAGTTTTAGACACAAAAAGGCTTACATTCTGCAAGCTATATCTACAGGATAATCCCCTTCACATAATCAGAATCTGTAGTGGCCAAAGGGGTTTTATGTGGCTCTAAGACCTGCTTCACACAAATCAGACAACAAATTTTCATCTTGGCTGTTTCCTCTATCTTCCACTTGTGATATAAGTAGAGGCTGATTTTTGTTTTTAAACCCCTGACTGTTCTTGTGTCCTTTGGAAGTAAGAAATTTGATTTAATATTGGGTTAGATCAGAGAGGTGCAGAATTTGATTTTATATTGCATAAGAGCAATATCTATGGTCAAAATGTTTTTCCTCTCTTTATCTCTCTCTCTTTCTTTTTTCCCCTTTCTACAGGAAAGTTATTGACGCTAATCAAAGAGAAGCCTGGGTTAGCAATGAAACCTACTGGGAACTGCGAAAGGATCCTGGCTTTAGTAAAGCAGACATTCCTGTACTCTGGTAAACTGAGAATGTAGACCTAGTAAACATATCACTCTGAAGAAAAAAAATAACTATGCACAATATGTTTCTTATAGCTAAGCGTGGTTTGTGGGTCTACGGAAAAACCATATCATACGCATTTATATTCATCTTTATAATGGACTTTTGAAAGTGCATTAGACCAGGCCCCTGACCACTTCTGGATCTTTCTAATTTTGCAGCAGCCATTAAAACTTAAAAAAAAAAAAAAAGGAAAAAAAGGAAACAGAAACCTTTTAAAGTTTCATATGCTGAAAATTCAGAAATAAAGAAGCAGATGAGTTACCCAAAGTCACTTGGAAGAGGTGGTAAGCGAAAAACTGCAATCGGTGCTTTAAACAGACATTACGAGTAATACAGTTTAAATTAAAAAAAAAAGGAAGAAAAAGAGAAAAAATCCATTTTGTTTCAACTATTTTTGTTAAAAACTCTTCGGTCACAACACTGTCATTTCTGGCTTCAGGTTAGTCCTTTGGTGTGATGTGCTTGGACTGGCCTTTGTCAAAAAGATATGCTTTTCTGGAAGCTGTTCCCTTTCATGTGCCATTGTTCATGCCTTAACAAAATATGAAGATGTACAGTAAGTAATTTTAAAATATCTATGCTTAGGCTTGTGTGAAGGGCAGATTTTTAAAGTTCTAGAATTGTATCACACTATAAATACTGGAAGACCTACATTATTTGAAGTCAAAAGATAACCAAACATCTAACTGTATTTCAGAGGTATGAGATCTACTGTACATGCTTTAGCATTGGGATGCTGACTGTATAATCAGACTGAAAAGAAACTGCTAGCTGGTTGAATTTCAATTTTGGTAAATGCACATGAAATGCTAGTCAGAAAGTTCATATTCTAAATGACTGATGCTGAGGTGCAGTCATCACTTTTAGTACTGGCTGGACATCGACCTCGCAGAGAATCTCATTTTTCCATAACTGTTTATACAATTAGAAATCCCTGAAGCTTTGCAACAGTGTTAAAAGCACAGAAAGATTTCATGTGAAGGTCTCTGGCTTCTCTTCAGAAGCTGGAGAGTACTGTAAATGCGACTGTTTTCTGCCACACACACTGTTTATTTTCCTGGCTCTGTTTTTTTCCCCATCCACTTTTCTTATCTAAATTTATGTTTGAGAGTATGGCAGAGGCTCCCATGTGTTGTAGCTAACAACTTCTACTTGTGTTGCCAAAATAGCTTTTGTGCAAAATTATACTTTATGTTTTTTCATAAAGTGGTTCTATATTTTTTGATTAAAAATGAAGTCTCTTAGTGTTGCTAAGCCTCAGTTAATGTAAGTGGGAGAAGACTTGGCACTTTCTATTTGAAAATCTCTGAAACATTAAACAGTAGGAGGGCAGATTTTAATGAAAGAAAAAAGAGTAATTTATTAGATAAAAACTACATTCCATATGGTATGATCTAGTCTTCCATTTACGCACGTGCTATACATCCCACCACTGATGATAGGTTAGATTTCATGCATAGATGCTGTGAAAGATTCCTTTCTGCCCATACACGACATACAATTTTTCCATTTAAGATTGATTTCAGTCCTGAGACCAAAAATAAAATTACTAGATAGGTATGTGATCTGCCAGCAGAGCTGCTTGAACAGTTCTCAGTGCATTACCACACATCCCCAGCTCTCAGCCTGCTTCTTCCTTTTTCAGAGTCAGATCCCTCTACAGCTGAGATTACTTTGGTTGTTTAATATTAATGTAGTTCTCTCTGTTGATTGTATGGCAAAGTAACCAGCAGGGCAACTAGCTACTACTCAGTTCCAATTTCTTCACACAGTTCTGTTATGAGAAAGAACTATAAAAACCTGCAGAAAATATTAAGTAAACTGTTTGTGAATTGTGAATGCTCGTGAATCTTTTACAAAAATTTGATATAAAAATCCCAGTGTAGATTAATGGGATTTCTTCCAAAGAAAATATTAAATTATTCAAAGAATGTTATCTTTTTTTTACCTAGTTAAGCCTAGTCTGATTTATTCTTATTTTAGTTCTGCAATTGTTATTATAAGAAAATGAAAATATATAATAGTTGGTTTTTTAAATAATATTTGGTTAACGTCACCCTACTTGCTTTAATGACAATACACTAGGAATTGAATTGGCACATTGTGTGTAAAATAGCAATTAAGTATTCTATGTCATTTTCTTCAAAACCAACTCTATTAAACATTTGTCCATCTTTTGCTCCAATCTTTGTGTACAGTTCACTGTGATATTAGGAAGTATTATATGTGTATGACTGCAAGTACGTTTGAGGAACAGAACTGCATGTCCTCAAATTTTAAATTTAAATACAGAAAAAAGGTCTTGAATTTTACAGCATTCTGGTTGTGCTCTGTGAATGCCATTATTTGCAGCACAAACTGAAACTTGGTGGACACTGAAAATGTTGTCACTGAATTGTTTTTACAGTTGTTTATTTGACACTCATCAAAGGAAAACTAACACTAACATTTTTAAAATTTAGAAAATCTGTGATATTCTAAATCTTTCTATTAAAGGCACTTTCTAAGCCTAGTGGATATTAAATTAGTTAATTAGCAAATAGAAAAGACACAAAGTGATGCAATACAAGAATATTTGCAGTCTATATAAGAAGTGAAAAAGTTGAAGCAGATGTACCATAAAACAGCTTCTTGTAGTGCAGAATTCTCTGTTTTCTGTGCAAAATCTGTTATTGCATTTTTCCTCTAACATTGGGAGACATCATGGCATATTTTGTGCTGTTTCTAAAGAGGATAAATCTGAGGGCTTGTATCCAAATTATAATTTTTAGTCAACCTGTGACATTTCACAGCATTGAGTCAGAGGGGACAGTGAGTTTTCCACGCCCCCTGCCCATGTAGTGCAGAATGGAGAATCCCACGCTGCAGAGTGCACCACTGGCTGTTTTGCAGCCTGGCACCTTTTGTAAATGCCTGCTGTTTTTTGGCAGGGCTGCTGCTCAGACATCCCTTCCCAGCATGTGGGATTTTTCTGCTCCAGGAGCAGCCCTTTTCACTTCTATTGAACCTCGTGAAGCGTTTCCTGGCCCAGTCCTCAAGCTGAGCGGTGTCCTTCTGGCTGAAGCTTTGCCACTTGGCATGCCATCTCATCCTCCTAATTTGATGTCATCCTTGAACTAGTTACCATGTAGTCTTATGTCCTTGTGCAGGTCACTGGTGAGATATTGATTGACATGGCCACAGAACCGACCCCTGCAGGGCATAAACCATTGGTCACTGAGTGCCCTTCCAGCCTGGGAATTCAAGCAGTTTTCAGCCCAACTCACCCCATTCATCCAGGCAGTATTTCCTTTTGGAAGGCATGAAAAATACTATCCAGCTCAGTAGATTTAATTGCTATACGCTTGGTAGGTGTTGAAAATTAGTGTAAATCATTTGACATGTAAAACTTTTTATGCAGTTTAAGAAGTTCTTTCACTTCAAAGACATATGCTTTTCTCCTGTGTTTTCTCGAAACGCTTATTTCTGTATAAAAATATACAGTTCTTATGCTTTAGTTTCACAATAACGAGCCGTACTTTCTATTAATATTTTAAAAGTGTACCTTAATTTCTTCCTTGTTCTGGTACTTCAGATAGGGTAATTGTAGCTATTTTCATCAAATGCAATGTCTTACAAAGATTTAAATAGCTTCATTCTTATTTTAGATCAGTATTATCAGGATGGCAGCTTTTTTGGCATATTAGAAATTTTTATCCTGCAGGAAAAGACAATTTGAATATGAGTTGATTTTCATGAAGTATCAGTATGATTAAAAAGTCATCTAGGCACCCATTCTAATTTTAGACAGATTTAAGTTGCATGAAATAAACCTTTCTGTATTTGTCTTTAAAAGTGCAATTCCCACTATAATAGTCCTTTTATCACACAAATAATGTTACCCTTGTTTTTCGTCATTTTGAACTTCTGACCCTGAATAAGCCCATATGGCCTCTGTGGGTTTTATGTGAGTAGCACATGCCAGGCCTGTGCCAGGTACTGCTGTATGTATACATGGCACAGTGTTGAAAGATATTGTCCTTAACTCCCTGCTGAACACTGTCAGTGCTTTATGGAAAAAAATTACACAATCCTTAAGTCACACCAGGAGCCAGCGCTGGTCCTGCCCCCATGGGCACCTTGCATCTGGGCCATGTCCTCTGTTCCCCATGGAGGGAATGTGATTTTCTCACCTCTCACCAGTGGAGCCCAGCACAATTGCAGTCTTACACTGAGCTTCTCCTCAAAAAATCAGAACTTTTAGAAATGCCCTGGAGGGGAGGAGAGGTTCATTTGCAATTGCACAGTAACCAAGAGGGCTGAATGTACCAATCCTCTGGCAAAACTTGCCTTCACTAGCAGAAGTCTATTAGTATAGGGAAGGTTTTTGTGGTCTCCTTGTTTTACACGATTTTAGACATTGTCTGGTGCAATAATAAACAGTAGCTCTTTTACATGCATTGGCTGCAGCTGTAATCTGAGGAATGAACATTTTTAGATGTCATTAATACTACTGGCGCTGCATAATGAAAGCAAAGAAGAGTTTTTCAGATTAAATCCACCTGAAAGGAAAGTGTATTCGTATTCACATGCTAAAATGATAGGAAGGGTTAAGCTGGAGAGTTTTACCCACTTGGGGGAATAAGATTAATATTGACAAAATTAAATCAGAAACACTGGAATGGCCGCGCTGGTAGCTTTGTGTTAGACACAGACCCATGAGAAAGCTAAGAAAATTTGCCATGTCATAACCACTTAGCTGGGCAGCTACTGGGGCTGAAAAATACCTCCTTGTTTTTTCTTTCTGTCTGTCATTAACTAACAGTCATGAAAACTGTGTAAAACTTGAATTTATGCCTCAGTGCATGTACTTATAAATTCAAGGTATATTTAGTGTAAAAAGTAGTATAATTTTCTACTTTACCATTCCTGGTTACTTTTATGATAATTCTGATACCAGTCAGTATTTTCATGGAGAAAAGGGGGTTTTTGTTCCTTTTTTTCTTTCTTTTTTTTTTTAATGGAAGGATCTAGACTGTGTTAATTAAGGTATTATTATTCCTGGGCAGAGTATCTCCATAAGCTCCATTAGAACAGTGACTGGCACTGAGGAGAATGCTGCAAATCTGAGTAAGGTCAGAGAAATGGCTTATTTACAGCAATTTATCTTATTTTTGTATTATATATTGTAAGGAGTCTACTTACAAAAGCAAATAAACTAGGGTATGTAAAACACCTTTATTCATTTGCTTTAGTGTAAACTATGTATTTCTTTCATTAAACTGAAAAGGATCTTTATAAAAGCATTTTTATACAGTTTCTTGCAAGTTTAAAAAGTAACATTGATGTGCTTGTGTTTTATATTCCAGCCTCCTCCTTTGTCAAATTTTGTGGCATTATAAACTCATCATCTTTAATTTTTTTTTTTTTTTAACTGTCCTTGCAATCTTTGTCAAACCTCAGAAAAGAAAGGCGAGGGAGAGACAACAATGCAGAATGGTGAAACTAATCACAAAAGCTCTGTCAGTGTGAGATGTAATAAAACAGAAAGTTTTCTAACTTGTAGGAATCCAAATGTCAGCAGATCTGCTGAATCCATTTCAGGCTGGTTATCTTAACACCATTTTTCTTTCCACTGATCCATGACAGCATGAAAAAAGGGAAGATTGGGGACATTTGCTCAGAATTAATACTGAAGGTGAAGGGAAGTTTTTACTCCTTTTATAAATAAAAAATTATTGTAGCCAGCATTTGGCTGAAGGTGTCTTGGTAACGTGGACAGAGAGTTACATAGTCTGAATATATAATCAGCAGTGTGTAATATATTCTTTCAGACCTATGAATAAGTCATTGAAGTATGGTAAAGCTACTTATTGGAATTCCTGGAGCAATGATTCTGATATCTCCTGTGAAACACTAAAATGTGTTTTCATATTGAGTGCTACTTTTAGTGGTCTGCATTAATGAAGGAGGATATCTTATATTAGTGTATAACGTTGCTGGCCCAGAACATTAGGCATGCAAAATGGGAAGAGGTGAGGAAATTCCTGCAAAAACTCAGAAGTGGGTAACTTCTCTGAGATCAAAATGATTCTCAGAGATATACAAGTGCAGGTGATATACAAGAGCATCACACAGTGGCAAATATTCAACCAGAACTGTTCATCACCAAGGTACTTGCTTCTGGTGCCAGGCAGTGTAGCCACACATGCACCCTCTTTTTCTGAAATTGCGTCTCTTTTTAGGATTGTGCTTGTGTCCCAAGGGTTGCTTTGTCATGTCCACCAAGAATAATCAGTGCTCGAGTCAGGATTACAAACTCAGATTTCTTGTCTAGTAGTCCTGTGCTGAATGCTCTCTCTGTCAAATTCACCTGAACAAGGAATATTATAGTAATATTAACATAGTGAATACAAGGTTAATCCTCAGCATTTTCCAGGTAAAGGAAAATTCAGGATAGCTTCTTTCACTATGTGGAAGAAATATAGATGAGATCTTCTATTATCCTTGTATTTGCTTAATATTTTATAAAATATTTTGAGACTGGATCGCTATAAATATAGTAAAATTACTTTATCACCTATTGAAGTCAACATTGATAATTGTCATTCCAATGCGAGGTTAGAAAATAACTCTACTTAGTTTTTGAAATAAATGCTACTGGTATTCTTTAGTAGTTGAGATATAGTATAATGAATTCTGATTACAATAAATTTTATTTTCTGGTGAATCTCACAGAAGACCTGACTGAACAGAAAAATAAATGTTGATGAGTGTATTTTGGTATGCAGGCATAAATGCAAAATGACAACTTCTATCTTAGTAAGCTTTCTCTCTAATTAGCAAAGACATTGTTCTTGTTCCTTTCTAATCATTTCTAGACTACTTATTTTCAAACATTTTTTCCACACTAAGAATTAATTGTAAGAAGTTTGAGTTTCGAAAAGTAAACCATGCTGGGAATTCTGCAGACATGAAGAGTGGTGTTCGTGTCATGCTAAATGTTGGCTTCTCAGGGTGGACAACTAAAATTTCACCCTCAGGCCAAAAATAAATCTCAGTGGGCTTTTCCAGTAGGATTCTTCTTTGTACATGGATTTGTGTCTATATTATTTACTGTAAAATGAGTAAGAAATCAAGCTGCCAGCATCTGATGTCTGAAATATTTTTCTTCCCCAGAATTGCATAGCAAAGTACCTGTTCTTTATCTGTTACTGCTAGATTGACTGAAGTGGTTACTTTTATTTAGCATGTTAAAAATCCATCATAAAATTAAACTACTGTGGTATCAAGAAAGATTATTATGATAGTTCTGTACTAGAATGTTATGTATATTTTATTTGTTGCAACCAGGAGCAAGACTCTTCTCTGGGTCTCTGTCTACCTTTCTTTGTATAATTAACTGGTGACTTATGATTTCTCAGTATTTCAACAGCAAAGAATTCTGTATTTTCTCTCACTTTTTTTGCACCAAGCTAATATAAATTGGGAATAATGTCACACTTTTTTGGGTGTGATTAGATCCCATGCGCACATGTATGAAATGTAGTAAATGTTAGAGTATTTTTACCTTGCTCAGATTCTGAGAATGCCATTAGAAGAGTAAGGTTTAGATTAGTTGTCATTTTTATACTGCCTTACTGAGCTTCTTTGCTTTTCACCTTTTAGGTGATAGATTGCCCTGTGCCAATTCTTTAGCAGGCCAAAATGCCAGAACCTAAACAGCTAAAAGAGCGTTCTTTGCTGATTGCCCTTATCCCTGTGCTCATTCTGAAAAAAACAAAGCAAAACAAACCATATCTGTTGATTCCTTGTACATCTCTTTGGGTAGCTTGTAAAAGGAGATCCTCAGCGTCTTTCCACTGTGGTTATGCTATTATGTCAGCTACAAAGACAAGCAGAAACTTGCTTTGTGGTTTTTAAAATGAATTTAAAGGCAAAAAGTTGCTGTTTAGAAGCATAACATACAGACCCAGTGCTGCTTTGGAGTAGTGGGTAGATAGTGTCTGTTCTAAAGGGAAATAACAGACTGTAATGAGAAAAGGTCTGAGTTCTTAGATGCACCAATTCTTTCTGTTGTTTGAAGGCAATAGAAAAAATTTACTTAAGGGAAAGAAAGGCAGTGAGAAGTATTTATGTACCCAGCCACTCAAATCTTGCAGAATGCATTGGTTTTTGAGTACTTTAGTGTTAAACCTCACATGCAGCACTCCCAGTTTTATACTCAAAACTTTGCTGTGGACTTCCATAATGAGATGAAGAAGAATAGGGTACTGGAAAAAAAATCAGTACCACAATATCTAAATCACTCCAAATAATAGAAAATTGATTTGCAGATATATTTGTGGTGAAAATTATATAAACTACTTATAGTATCACAATTTTTAAAAGCATAAGTTTGGACCTTCATTGTACATTCAGTAATTTAACATTAAAAGAAATATTGTTAATTGCTCTTGATTGATTTCCTGCAAATGCATTCATCTGTGCTCGACTATTCACAAGTTTGGGATGTCTTTGTGATGATTCTTCTTTACATCTTATTAATTCTGATTCCAAATATGGGCTGATTATGCCTGTAAAAGCAATTTTATTGCTTATGGTTAGTAAACAGCAGCAGCTGAGGAGCAGTACAGAAAGGATGTAATTTGCCAAATCTATAGACTTTTATTTCACTGCAAGAGTTAATCAGCAACGCACATCAGATTTTTTTCCCGCTCCATCTGCTTGGACTCTGACGTTGCACAGGCATCATGCACACTTAGCGTTAACATTGCAAGGAGTTCTAATTTAAATCAGTTTAAAAGATGTAGATGCTGACGTTCAAATAAAAACGCTCAACAGTGACATTCCTAAGACAACAATATGCCAGCTTACCTGGTTACCCCAGGCTTTGTAGTACCTGATTTCTGATTCCTACATGATTAAACAAACGAGCACCTACGCAGAGGCAGAGCTGCTGTCGATACTCCATTCTCAGTTGAACCCAGTGAGCTTCCAGGTGAGTGGATGATCTAGCTGCCCAAATCTATTTCAGCTGTAGCCCTAATGTGCAGTCAAGCCTATGTATTTGACTAGTTGCCCCTAAGCTTAATTTTGAACATGTGCACCGTGTTGTGGAAGAGAAAATGTGTGAAATACAGTTGGTTTGACTGCTTGCCACTCCGAGCAATATATTTGACTTTCCTTTGACTCTCTTGCATTTTGGAACCTTATTCTGGAGCTTGTAGTTTTTAAAAACAAGTTAACTTCATGTCTCTGCAAATCTCACTTAGGTATGACATTTGGAATAAAGAACAGTACAATAAAACAATTACAGTTCATCATACTATGTCTCATTCTGACAAGCTTAATTGTAAGAATATTTGCAATCCCTGTTCCTGTTTCCCTATACTTTCCCCAGGATGGTGCCAGCCCAGAGCTGAGGGTTGCTAGTACTGTATGCCAGTCAAAAACAGGAGTCTGATCTTTCTGGTTTGTGGAGAAGGGGGTGGCTGACTAAGAACACGCTCTTAATCTCAGCCCAGAAAAGGATGAATGTGAGAAAGTGCCTCTCTCCGTCTAGGCTTTAGCACATACATTGAATTGCTTTTTTTTGGTATATTGAGTTCTCTGGCTACTTCTGAGATTAAACCTAGCCAGAAGACAGCAGTAATAAAACAGTTTTAAGTTTCCACGTAATGCAGCTGCAACACTTATTCTGTGTCTTTGCACTTGTAAGTTGGTTTTGAACGCACTGTTGTAGTAATCCAGAGAGCAGATGAGGCCTCACACTGACTACCTCTCATGCAATAAAACCCAAGCTCATTCAGTAGTTAATGTTGATTACAGTTGAGCATCCTTTGGCCACATGATTCAGGGAGGTGGTAGTGGGGGGAATAGTAAACAAGAAATAATAATTAAGACTTTATTCCAGTGATGTATGTGGTATACACGATACCCATAACACCAACTCCAGCTGAAGGAGGTCCTACAGCTTCTGGTAGGAAATAAAAAGTGAAATTGGCTATGCTATAGTTTTTGTTGTGCTCTAAAATGTAACAAAAGATGTCATCTGTTTCCTTCAGGCTAAGTCAGATTTACCAGGATAAAGTGTCCAAAACACACACAATTCTAATTTTTCGGGAAACATGATGCTCTTTTACCTGTTGCAACGTAATTGGATAATGCATGTACAAATGACTTGTGTAGCCTGCCAATGAATGTTGCTAATGCCTTACCAAAAAAAAAAAA
>VZTJ01000889.1:2494358-2516582 GCA_013397795.1 Orthonyx spaldingii
TTTTTTGTATTTTTTTTTCCTCAGAGGCAAATCCAAACAATGCTAGATTTGGGAAACTGTTTACTGAAAAGCATTTTCTAATAGATCTCTGAAGAAGTGCAATTGTATAATTACTATTGTTCAGTGCATACAGTACATTGTCTCCATCACTCTGTACACTGCTGCTATTAGTGCTTGTTCTAATAAATCTCAATGTACACTGTTTAAACTGCTGTTATCTGTGTTCTGATTTGTTACTACAAGAAACACTTGAGGCAATGGTTCTTGAATAAACTATTTGTAACGAGTTAGATGAATTGATTATTAATCGTAAAATTCTTAATATGTATTGTACAGATTGATTTTCAAGAGGTGGGTGATACTGGCAGCAATAGCACTGAAACAGTGGCTTTTCAAAAGCATCATTTTGTTCCTTTCTAACCTTTTTCCACTGCAGGAGTATTTTTATAAAACTTTTCCCATCTGAGTCTCTGTGCAGTTCCTTTAAATCTGCCAGGAGCTACCAACTGCCGTCTCAAAGAGGGTAATTTTCTTTTTGGCAGTTCCGAATTATGTATTCATATTGCAGCTGATAACAGCCTTTTTTTTTTGTTTTTTTCTTTTCACTTCAGCTTGTTCTTTGTGATTAAAGGGAGCTTGCAGTATGCTTCTCAAGTTTTGAGAGAGGGTGTAAAAAAAATTGTTCCTGATGTTCTCTAATAGATTTGAAAAAAGTGGAAATGAAAGAAAAAAAATTACTTGACACCCACCGTGTCTGGCCTCTTGGAAAAATAACAGTATGTGGGATTTTGGGATTTTTCCATTATGTGTTCTTGTCAGCTGTTCAGCCCATAAAATGAAAGCATAATAAAAAATAAGGATTTGACTGGGAGGAGAAATTAAGGTTTTTATTATTTCTTGGCAGTGTAAAAAGAACAAGTGTTCAAACACTCTGGAATGCTGCCTGAGTGGAAGCAATTGCAAAGGAAGGGAAAAGGCTTTTTTTCATGAATGGCAGTGCTTGCTTTCTTGTGTCAGAGTACACATCTTGTCCACACCTGTGCCCTGAGGCAGGGGCACACTAGGAGCTTATTCCCTGTTAAACCCTTCCATGGGCAACAGCTCTGCTTTCACATTTGTCCAGTTGAGATCTGTCCTTTACCTCTGAATGCTTTGGATGACTGTGACTCAGCGGAATTACTGTGTGTGAGTGAAACGTGAAAAGTTCTGTGTCATTACCTGATTGATTTAAAAAATTATCAACACAGCTAACCTTTGGGAACAGAGTGCAAGAGGTCTGTGAGGCAGCACGAGCAATCTGACAACTAATTTAGCATCAAAACGACTACTTTAGGTATGAAAGTAAATTACATATTTAGATTTAATCTAAGCAAGAGACAGATGATACTTATTTGTAACCACAAACATGTAGGCACTGTGGTGTGGTGAAGGGAGACAGCGTGGGAAGCTATTGACAGGATTTCATCCTGACTCAGCTAAAGGAGTTGCCCACAGAAAGCTGTTCCAAGTTTCATTGCTGATACAAAAATCTGTTCTGATGTGATGATACATAGCATTTTTGCGTGGCCAACATATTAAGCCACATGGTTCTTCAAGTCCTTATGATCTTACTAAATATTTAAGTTGGTCTAAATATTAAAAAGCACTGCACTTCCATATGGAAAATTATTTTTCAGGTAAGTAATTATAACTGAATTAGGTTTAAAGAAACTAAGCTGAAATACCATTCAAACCCAAGTACCACAGGCTAGCTGAGGAGGTGCTCTGTATTGGTTGAGTGGTGAGTCTAATTTTACTCAGGGGCAGCAAACAAAATGTCTTATATTTAGACTGTGGTTTTTATTTCTTAGACCTATGTCTAAGATTTAACTTAGAGTAGATAAGAGGTTAGGTTGTATACCTCATATCTATAACCCAAGTGCATATTAGTAATAGTATTTTAAAAATTCAGAAAAAAAATGTGTGCATAAATGCATGTTACAGACATGAATCTGTTGTGAAGATGTTTTTTGCCTGTGATGAGACTACATTAGATTATGTTTGTGATTACAAAGATAAGTTTCAAACCAAACCCAGATATATAGTTGCTTTTCTCACTGATGAGCATCTGGCTACATTTCCTTCAGTAAGGAAAAGAAACTAATTACTAGCTCAAATTTCACAACTACCCTAGGTTTCTTGAGCAGGTTTTTTGACAAGTCAGTGGAGGAAAAAATTATAATTAAACATTTCCAAAAAGTTACGCTTGTTGGACTGCAGGTGGACTACAAGTTTTAGTAAGGAAGGTGGGTTATTTCTTTCAACTAATAAAATTTAAGGTGTCAATTGTCATTTAAGTTCCTCTTTAGGTTATTTCTGAGAGCCTTGCATTATATTTAGTGGTCAAAGACATTGAAGAGATATATCACAAGAGCACGTCCATTCTTCGGTTCTTGTTCAAGAGCTGACTTCACTTAAATGCTGATCAGCTGACCTAGAATAACAGCATTAGTCAGGCTGCTTTTTATGTCTGGTGACAAGAATTTTTTGTGCCACCTGTCTGTTAAAATGTTTAGTATCTGGAAGCTGCCCAAGTGTATTATTGTATGCCTACATGTGTGAAAAGAATGAATTAGGAAAGTAGATGAAGACATATTCTTGTGAATAAACATAGAGGTGATTATGAAAGAGGATGCTGAATTCTTGCATGCCTTACAAACACTGACTTAATTTTGTCTGTTTATAAATACTCTGTATCCAAAAATCTGAGAGTACTTTATGATAATAATCAGTTCTTGCAGTATCCTTCCCTGAGAAATGATATATTAGCATGGCCACATACCGTAGGTTTTCATAGACTGAGGTTAATTGCCCAGTATCACAGAACAGTTGTGACAATGCCAAAAATAAAAGCAGTCCTGCTGCTCAGTTTAAAACAAGGAGAAGCAGCAAGGAACAAGGTATGTCTATGACTGAAGGGAGTTTTCTATAGATATAACTGCACCAACACCCAGCAGACAGCTTAGCATGGACAATGTGTGTTATAACATAGACAAATCCTTTGTTTTGCAACTTTTTTTCAGATATAGTGGCACAGCAGCATCTACAGTTCTGCATCCTCATACAGGTGGATGGGCAAGCCCACAAAGCTGTCCTCACACAGACACATGCACTTGACAGATGCTGGATAAAAAGGATTTAGCCATTTGGGCAGCATCCTTCAAAGGAAAGGAAGCATTAAACCTACTTTAGGTCACACTGGCTTGTTTTTTTCCGGATTTGCCTTCACAAGCTACTAATGCTACATGATGAAAGTAGCTTTGTTGTATGCAGTAAATGTTTATGTTAAAAATGAAAGCTGGAAGATGAAGGGAGAAAAGAAATTTTAAGTGTTAACTGACTGGATAAACTGAGCTGGTGTTGAAAAGATTAAACCCAAAATTTGCACCTTATTATGCTGATAATTTGTTTATATATATTTGTTTATAATATCTTCTTGGTGAGCAAAACGATGCTGTCAGTTGCCGGACTGAGAGCTGAAAGATACGCATGCTTCTCACAGGTGGTAAGTGCAAATGCAAACATACTGTCTCGGCAAATCTGTCCCTGGAGGACTACTTTTACATTTCTTTTTAGTAAAGGCTTCACAGCTAACACATCCATCTGTCCATTAAAAATATTGCCATTAATACTGGGGCAATTACAAAGAAGCAAAAGCTGGGATATTTCAGACACTCTGAAGAGGGACACATGAAACATAGATTAAGTAATCTGCGCATCCGTGAACAAAGGTCTGGAACCTGAAAGGTAAGTCTGTGGAAGAGCATATAAAGCAATCACCAGAATTTGTATTCCTTAATTGCTGTCGTGTTTGCTTTTATCATCACCATGGCTCTAGTGAGAAGGCAGTGAAGTGGTACAAAAGAGCCAGCTGTGCTACACGTACCCTTTTCATCAGGTCAACAGATGTTGCTTGTCTAAAGGTGAAAGAGGGGGTGATATCACTGAAAAGACATAGAGATGCCAGTTGGACTTCAATCTTGTAGCCTTTCCCTGATGTAACACTTTCACTACAGTGCAGCTTTAAATATTTTGATTGCTGGGTAAGTGTTGCTATAACAACTCCTGGCAGGACATCTCCCTTTTATGTGTATGTAGCACTGACTAGGGGTTTGTGTTACCAGTGTAATCATAGCCTGTTCTGTGGCAGAGAATAGAAGGAGGTTCCAATAGCTGCGTTGTCAACCTAAAGAATGTTATATAGGAATCATAGTGATAGCAAATGTGTGTATCTGTCTTTCAAATGGACTGTTAAAAGTGGCCTTGAAAATGATTTAGAACAGCCCTAATGATACATTTTAGATACGTGTATAGAAAAGGATGACAGCGTTTCCTGCACCTTTTATTTTTTTTTAAATTCACTCTAAATTAGAAAGTAACTGTTCACATACAAAAGTTCCATGTAAATAAAACACAGAGGTCCAATAAAATACATACCTCTAGAAACTTCCCATTAAAATTTTCTCCTGATTCTACAAACAGCAGTGTAGTGTTCAAAAGGATCTGTCTTCTCAAGAAGTAAAACATACTTTAAATGTGGGGAGCTTAAAATATTTTAGGACTAGAGTTGTGCAAAAAATTAAAATTTTAAGGCATCAATACCATGTCTAATTCAATTATTCTCATATACTGCATAGCATTTGGGAACAGATTTAAAGTTTTCACTGCATTTGAGCTATATAATAAAGAAATCCAACATGGAAGTATCTGTGTTGAAGCTAAGTCTGCTGGAAACGTTCTTGCTTTAACTTACTTTCCTTCCCACATTGGTCTCTAAATGCTATGGGGTTGTGTAAGCAGCAGTCACTGCAAGCAGTGAGTGCCAAGTGACCCCAGTATCCCCAACATCCCAGTAAACTGCTAGAGCAGAAGTTCAACATGACAGTGGTACTGTCTGCAGATCCAGGAGCTCTGGAGTTATGTAAGTCATGGTATGGAACTGGCTGGTTTTGCTCATACATGAGAATCTCTAGACAAATGTTGCCTCAAAAAAAATCCAAAAAAGAAGTCAAATGCTGTTAAGCCCACTCACGTTCTTAGAAAAAACCAAAAAGTGTATATGTAATAAGGACCATATTTTGTCCCATAAAATGTTATTTTTGTTACCTCCTGAAATATAACAGTATCTGTATTGCACAGCTCTTGTCTTTCTAGGGAAATACTCATGCCATATGCTGGAAAGTTGTGGAATTTTCTGAGTAATTTTTTCTGTAGCATTTCCTTTTGCTGGTTTTTATATGTTAAATTCTTGCACTTGTTCTTTTGCAGAGATCTGTAGGTAAGCATAATACAGTTCAAAGGCACTTGAAATGTACATGATACACTCCAGCTCAGTTGCCAGAAGATCTGGCAACTGATGGCATCTTTTTGTACACTAAGAAGATATTAAACAAATTACCAGCATAATTTATGTAGATTGTGGCTTTAATCCTTTCAAGTGAAACAACAACTACGTTTATCCAGTCAGTTAATACTTTAGATTTCTTTTCTCCTTTCAACGGACTACTTAATCATGCTAATCTTATGATATGGTTGACTGTGACAAGAAATAAATTAAAATCAGATCAGTTCACGTGGATTACAGATGGTTTAAGATTCCTGGATTGAAAATAATCAAATTATTCCACATTTTCAATTCCTTGGACAAATCTCTAGTTTGCACCACCTTAGATCACCTTATAAATGCCTCTTTAGACACCCTGTAATTACAGGTGACCAACATTCCTGCAAGGAATGGTGTAGGATACCTATCTAATATTAAACCAAAAATCATTTTGGAACTACTTAATAACTACAAAAAAATCTGCTACATCTTCTAATATTATGCAGAGAGCAGGACTGTCCTCTAGCTTTTACTCTTAAAACATCTCCATGTTCATATCAATATGATGCAAGGAAAAAAATACAGTATTTAAGCATAAAAATTCTCAACTATATGTAGCCAATACTTGCTCTGTTACTAGTCCATGGCTAAGACTCACTCTGAAAAAACAGAACTCGTCTTGCATAAGAAATAAACTAACTTGCTTTTCCCTCCAGGGGAAGACAATCAGGCTAGGAAAATCCCCTTGCTCCTGTGTGGAGGGTTGTGCATGGCGAAGGCAGAGGGGATGCCTTGGCAGTGCCTTTATGTGGCTCTGTGCCGAAGGGAGTGGAGTATTTCAGCCCAGATCCTCCCCAGGGACAGCCTTGAGCCCAAATGTGAGCAAGGACTTTCTTCTGCACAACTCAGCAAGATAAGGCAAGATTTTTTTAATTCAGGTGATGACTGAGGCATTACTTATGCACTTGGAAATTCAATGTTTTTTCATTTATTGGTTGCCCAAAATGAGAGCATGCCAGGGCTGCAGAAATGCTGAAATTTGTGTGCCAGGTACAAAAGTGCCTGGTGCTGGAGGGCAGGGAAATAGCTTAAGTTTCTTCACTTGGATGTGCAAAATTAATGAATGTTTTCAGAACATGGCGATGTTACTGTACGTGGACTCCTGTTCTCTGATCTGTGGCATGAGGACAACACAAACATCTGCTGAAGCATTTATGGTGGATTATAGGGTGTTAGAGTAATAGGAATAGCAAGTAAACATACCAAATGAAACTATTCATTATCAAAATTAGAGCTAGATCAGATTGAGTATGACCTATGACCACATACTGAGCAAGAAAAACACAAACACATGTTGAATAAACAGTGCTAACTGAGTTTAATAATCTGTAGGGAAAACAGTATCCTGTCAAATATATAACATATATACAGGATTGATCTAAATCAAGAATCAACAGGCAATTTTCATTTTAAAATTCCCTTACCATTTCGTTCCTTTTAAAACCTTTTCAGTTCTGTTAACGTGTTTTGATTGAGTAAATATGTATAGGCTTTTTCTGATAGTGTGATATGAATTACAGCCAGAATTAATTGCAGCTTTTCACATGCTTTCAACTCAAAGTCTATATATAAACCTGACTTGATTTTTCAGCACCCTCTAGAGTAAGCAGAAAGATCCAGCAGCCTCTCCTTTCATCTTAGCTGAGGTAATGCACTCCTCTTTTTGCCATTTTGTTGAACTTCCTGATGCTCCAAACCATTAAAAATGTCATGGAAGTATTGACACATGGTAAGTTATTAAATAAGTGTTCATATTATAAAAACAGTCCTTAAGATACTTTCACATGAACCCCATACTTCAGAAAAAAAAATCAATCAAACCAATTGTTACCTGGCAACCAGGGATAATATTCCTACTAAAGTGCAGCTTTGCAAGCCTGTGGCTGATGCTTTACCTACTGTAACTGCAAAGGGAGTCTCTGGAAGAACTGCTACAAGGTTTAGCCAGTTCTGTGTTCATCAATCTTGCAAGAAAACCAAGTCATTGTTTACATGAGGATGGGTCAGCTCCTTCTGCCTGTCTCACAGATCCTCCACAGTGCTCTCTACTGTCTTTTTTTTTTCTTTACAATTTTCTGTCTTTTTACACTGGTGCTTTATATCTTGAATCCTTGAGTAGCTCCTCATTCCTCTACCAATAATCTCACTTCTTTCTGCAACTCTACTTTTATTATTTTGCATAACTCTCACAATTTAATGAGTTTTTCAGTAGGCTGAGCTAATTACATGCAGCTCAAGCCTAGCCCTTGGGTCTCAGACAGCCAAGTTCATAGGAGATCAATAACATATGAGGAAAGCCCACTGCTGTTTTCCCCTGCCCCCAGCTGTCTCTGATCTTACACTTGAGCCCAGCACAGCTCTCAGTCCCCAGCTGAGCTCTGCCAGGCAGGTTACACCAGTGCTGTGAAAGGCAACACCATCCCACAGAGCTACCACTGTTCATCCAAGTGTAATTCCAGCAGCCTCCCGGAGCGCGTCTGGGCTGCTTTGTTGGGTGCTGCTAAAACACCAGAATTCAGCTGCAGCAAGAACCTGACAAGCAGCAGTACACTAATAACTCCTAATGGGAAGCTAAGGGTTAGGGAAGTTAGTTTTCTATTTCTGTGTCTGTAAATTTCGATTTCAAACTGTGGCATTAAACTGCCAAGAAAAGGGCACCATTTCCCTCTCAGTTTACACTGGTAATTCATTATTCATCATGCAGAATTAGAGAGCTTAACTGAAGGTCTCTCAGAGAATTCTCAAGCAATACACCATGGAAGTTCGGTAGCTAAGATGCTGTTGATTCTTTCCAAGTGAAATATAACTCAATCTAAAAAAAAGCAGTCTGACAGATTTTTTTTTTTTGTAAGGCATGTTAATTTGTTTGCAAGAACAATATAAAAAGAATTGAACATGGGCTTGATGTCTGGAAGCTACACTTGATACAGACCTTTTTATTATTATCATTACTAATGTCATAATATGTTTGCTGCTGCAACCAAAAACTTTGTTAAACAGGTTGGTGATGGAGGAAGATTAGTTCCAGTGCCCAGCCTCAGTGAAGCTGACAGATACCAACCTCTGAGCCTTGTGATTAAAAAAAGAAAATGTTCACTTTCAAAAAAATCTAAATTTGCTTCAACACCTTTCACATTAAAAGACATTCTTCAAGGGGAGAAAGAAATATCTGCAGGTAAGATTTTTATCTTTCTTCAAAGTGGAAAAATGCATGTTTTCCAGTAAATACAGAACAGTAAACTTAGTTTAAACTGTGCAGGTAGTATGATGTTTCCTTAGTAAATGGGTAATAACATTTTTCTTGCTTAGTCATGTAATAAATACTTTAGAAAAAAAGTACAAATCAAAATCGTAAGAAGAAAGGAAAAGAAAGGACTTTCTGGAAAAAGTAAAAAAGCCAAGTCATTTATACTAAAATACCTTGATATTTTCTCAACTAGTATTGAACAAATTCAGCTAAGCCTTGTTTTTCCACAAACCACAAATTCCTGACAGATGTACTGATGCATGTTGATTAATTGCTACACAAGTTTTGTTTAGAAATGTACACCTTTCTCTGTATGCTCACTTTTAACTGTGTAAGAACGGCCTCAGTTCCACAGCTCTTCCATGCTGGAAGTCCCTGGTGCTGAACTGGGCTCTGCACAGGCAGAAGCATTTGACAACAGCTGTTACAGCTGACTCATGTAATTGGATTTTCATAAGACTTTTTCTGTGTTTGCAGTCTCTGTAGTGTATTTAAAGAGCTTAACTCTTTTTAAATTGCCTTTGCTATGCAATAATGTAAATTTTGAGAAGATTCTATGAGAAGTAGGAGGTGGAAAATTGAACTATACTGCCTATATCTTCCTGTACATTCCTTTGAAAAGTGTGTGATTCCTGTCTACATGCTTTGTTTTTCAAAACAGTTTCATTGTTGTTTTTTTTTAAATGTCAATTTTGACAAAAGTATTTATGATATTAATTGCACAACAAATGCATTAGATGAAATTCCACTAAGACAAACTAGTATGAACACAAGAAGACAGAAATATCACTTGATCCCACAAGAGGGGATTTCAGGACACAAGCATGATAAAAACAATTCTAATCCTATGTCTTACATTCAGGAGAAGTCAGCTGGCTTATTGGAATGAAAAAAAAATTGGAAAATCTCATTAAAAAGTCTGAAAAAAGGTTGGAAAATCTCATTAAAAACTCTCACAAAACCTCACTAGTCCTTTCTGTAAAGGTTAAATGTCATGTGCAGAAAGTATTGTCCTTTAACATAAGCAGAGAGGTTTGTTTCCCTTTTTTATGTGACAATTGTTTGCAATCCTTTCAGAAATATGAAAGACGTATGAACCTTTTTTTTGGTTAAAAATAAATACAAACAGAATTCATACTAGGTGACTTCATAATATCAGTTTAACCTAAAAGTTTCAAAGGATTAAAAACAAAAAAAAGGACTAAACCCCAGATTCTTAGATGTATTTGGAAATCTAATCCCGGTGTTCATTTTAATTTAGTAATCTATGTGTTCCAGTATTTTTTCTGTTACTGTAATAGAAATGTATTTAATATTATAAAGACATTTTTATAGAAATGCTTTGGTACCCACTTTTTGATTGTACAACAATTGAATGCAAGCTTTCAAGCAAGCCATAATTAATCTGTTGTTTTCCTTCAAAATAAACTGACATAGTCCCTGGAATCAATAGGCATCCATGGAAAGTGTGGTAAGTCTTTCTAAATGTGACATATCAGGTAAAAGGCAGAGTTAATGTTACTGGCACACCCATGTCTCATTCACGTATTGCAAAAATGAAGACACATTAGAGTATTTGTATGGCATCTAGACAAAATTCAGAATTCCCTAATAGTTTTTATACAGTGGCTTTCATTTTATTCCTAGTTTTAATATTCTGTGTGGCCTCCATCAAGTCATTTTGGGTTTCAGACCCTCTGTCATTAAAACCAGAACACACTACATGTGTAGTTTATACATATCAACATCCCAGTTCCAGGTAGAAGTACTTGAGTGGAATAATGATAAACACAGAAATTTGAAAATAGCTGTAACCACACCCAACTCTGCAGAGAGAGGCACAGGAACCCTCTGACTCCTATGTGCTCTTTCCATCAATCATCCGTAGTGCCACCAATAAACAAGTGCTCAGTGTAGCTCTGAATTTCACATCAAAATGGTTAAGCACGGTAGGAATGTGAAAACACTGTGTTCAGACTTTTCATCACGCAAAGGTTATCTTCTTTCACTCAGGTGTCTCGTCTTACCAGTTGCTCAACTATGAAGACAAATCCGATGTTTCGCTTAATGGTAGAAAAGGAAATCAGATAATAAACGATGTTGGTTTTGATGTTGCTGGATCAGATTCTGTTGCCTTTAAAGCTTCATTTGGCATAGTGACCAAACACGAAGTTGAAGTACCAACACTGCTTAAAGAACTTACTACAAGGTTGTATTCTATGTTTTGATTTGTTTCCATAATTCTGTTTCTTAGAGTTAGGTTGAAAGTCTGAAGTGGTTAGGTTTTGATTATTTTTAGTCAATCAGTAGCAGTCACCATTTGATATTTTCAAAGGTATCAGGTTGGATCACTGGGATTAAACACATGACCTTCTGTATAATACAGACTGTACAATTTTTCTGAATTCTTTGAATTACGGTGCATCTCTTAGGGAAAAAAAAAAATCAGAAAGGAAGAGTCCATTCAAACTCCTATCTGTGTTATACCATAGTATTAAAAATTTGAAAGTTGCTTTGAATGACATTACCCAACTTCAGGTTTCAGAAATAAGACTTGTTTGCCTTTGATGAACTAAAGAGCCATATATATATATATTACTGCCATTGTAGGGACTTTGAAGTTTTATGAAGTTATTATACAGCCTTTTCTGCAAAAAACAAAATAGGTTTATGTACTTGAATTTTTCATGACCTTCTGTGACTTTTCTTTAAATCCAGTCTCTTTTACCAACATTCTTGTTGAGTTGTGGACACTGAAAATGAACTTGGTGTTCCTGTGTTGCTAGCACAAATGTCAAACACGTAGAAACAAGATGTAACTAATTCTAGGTGTAATTCTTTATTTTATATTTCAAAGATTATCCCTTGGTCACAATGTCATTCCAGTGAATCCCAGCAGTGCCTCCCAGTAAACAATTTACTATGCATATGCAACATTTGGCTTTTGCAAATATATATTGTTACCTTGCTGTTAATTACCAAGAAGTGCATGCCATTTTGTATCTGCAACCTCTCCTTCTGTACCTACCTTTTCCTGGTTTATTTGTAACCTCCAAACATTATCATTAATAACTGGGGGTGAGGAGACAGCATTTAGTCTCCTGAAAAAAAGGTTCAGTGCTATAGAACTAACTGCCACTGTTTGTAGAAATTCTTCTACAAACACTTGTTTCATGATTGTTCAGTATTGTTTATAAGTGATACAGGGTTGTTTTCAGTTATTGGCACTAAAACCAGAGTCAGATGGTTTTTGAATTTTCTGGGGTGTCCCAGATATCCTCTCTAACATTTGTACAATACTGGCTTTCCTTGAATTTTTTAGTGCTTCTGTTCCCAAATACTGAAAACCAATATTAAGTTTCCAGAGATCTCCTTAGTCAGTTGTTTAACTGCTATGAAACAGACATTATGGTGATTTATTTACTGGTTTAAACTTACTTAGCTGCTTTGTAAAATGCTAATTATATCTGAATTTCCTTCCTGCCTCCCTCTTGATTTTAGAAAAATAAACTTTGATCATTGTCTAGTCCATCAATCAAGAAAAAGTAGGATGGAAATTTTGTGTGTGGTCATGGAAAGTATTCGAACTACAAGGCAGTGCTCTTTAACTGTCCATACTGGAATGCGTGGAGAGACAATGAGGGTAAATATGTTTGACAAAGTTCTGTAACTTCAATGATCAAGCATAAAAAGCTAATTTTTATAAATTTTGCTATTTATTTGATTTGATTGTATTTTTATAATGTAAGCTCAGAAAAAATGTGACGTAAAGCAATATTATTGTCCTGATGTAAAGTGATTTAAAAGTTGGTCTTTCCTTAGCAGTGCTTATGTGACTGAGGGATAGGAAATGCATGAAAGGATGGCTAGACAATGAGCCATTGCTTGGGGTAAAGCCTCAGCAAAAATGTGGAATTTGCTACTTCTTAGTTTGACTTTCTAATAAACGTATAACTTTTCTTTCATTATTATGGTCATCTTCTGCAACACATGGGAACTTCAGCTTATTATTTCAAGGGTCAGCATCTTACTCCCTGTCTTATGCCCTTCCTCCCCCTTCCCCCTCGATGTGTTTGAATAATTAAACCTACAAGTCTTCTGACTTTGCTCTTTACTAGTATTTCTAAATCATTCACATAATTTGCAGTAAATGATGCAAATCACTCACTCTGTATCAAACCTTATTAAAATGCAAAGCTGTTAATAGAAAATTCTTTAGTTGTGAAATTTGATCTTCAATTTCAAAATTTCCCCTTGGCATTATAATTCTCAATATATTATGCAGTTAAGATTTATTTGTGTTTATTTATTCAGTTATATTTATTTATTCATTTCAATTTATAACCTTTTTCCTTTTGATGCTTCTCTAAATTATAGTTCCACATAATTGAAGATCAGAATTACAAAGGGCGGGACAAAGCCATTGTTTTTCCTGCACATACAACTATAGCTTTCAGTGTATTTGAACTCTACATTCATTTGGATGGTAATTTCGGTAAGTGATGTGAATTACTGTAATTACTGCTATTATTTACAATGATTTAAGTTTTTAAAACTGTTTTATTGCTCGTGATATACATAAGCCTTGATCCCATACAATGGTACCCCTTAATTTTATGCACATAAGTATTCTGACTTTCTGAGAGAAACGGTGCTTGAAAAGATAAACAAGGCAGGTGCTAGCAAATAGTCTGTTGTGGGAACATTTTTTAAAAGTTAGTATGATTTTGTATTTTCTTTAATTCTGCGGTTGCATGGAACAAAAAGCCTCGGTTACGTTTCTAGCTGGTGAGGAACAGGTTTCTGAGCCTATGTGATCAGTTTTGCATAAAATAGGCAAGTACAAAGACACAAGTCAAGAAAAAAGCGTACAGAACTTTTAAACTAAGCTAACATTTTTTTCTGTTGGGGCTTTAATTTCAGTCTGATACATCATTTGCACATACAAATATCTGAAGATAATTAGGAGGAAATAATTGCAGTAATTGGAAACTCATAAAATTTGCATAGCTTAGATTTTACTTTGAAGGTTTTCTTTCAAGTTATGGATAGAAACATAGATTATACTTATTTTTATTTTTAAAAAAAGTTTTAATAGTTGATTCGGTTTTGGAAGAGGTGAGTACAGAACTCATAGCCTTGCTTATTATTTTTCATTTCTACTTTCAAGTAAGACTAGAGCAATGTTTGTGCTTCAGAATTAGGGCTTTCATTTGTATGATACTGACTGTCCTGATCCCTTAACATGGCCATAATTTGTGTATGAACCACAGCAGGCTCTGACAATGTTAATTGAAAGCCACCAACATTTAAAAATTCCCATCGAACCTGTGTTACTTGATTCTGTGGGCTATTACTATGTGCATACTTGTATTAAAAAGTTGTACTAGCCATTAAAAACATTAGCAAAACTAAATTTAATCACTGTTAACTTTAGTCATTAGAAAGCATATTAAACTTTTGTGCAATTATGGCTCTTACATTTAGTTCTTTTAAAAACTTTTCATTTTTACAGAACTCTGTGTGACCCCAATTTCAAAAGGAGGATTTGAAAGAGAGAAATCTGGATCGTCTTCACTGACCAAATTAAGGAGATTAAAGAATAATTTGTTTCATCGAAGTATGACTTTTGATATTTATATACAAATGTCTTATTTAATGCATGAAAAATGTATCTTTGTTTCTTTAATTTCTGAGCAAGATGAATATCTAAAGAAAAAAAATTGATGGAAAATGTACCTTTGAATTTCTAGTGTATTGAAATGATTATAGAGTTATTAAAATTTACATTTGAGAACCTGACTCTCAGAAATAAAAAATTATGGTATTGCTGTTCATTAAACTTTAAAGATCTTAAAAAAAACCTTATGGCTGTTGATAAACTGGTATTGAGTAGTTATACAGCTAACTTAACACTGTACCTATTTCATGTGTTTGCCATTTACAGTTTGTATTTACAACACAAGTTACAATTATAGTAATATTTGAGGGCAAAAGCTGTAAGTTTGAATACCA
The DNA here is from genome assembly GCA_013397795.1 of Orthonyx spaldingii. Classification (NCBI taxonomy): domain Eukaryota; kingdom Metazoa; phylum Chordata; class Aves; order Passeriformes; family Orthonychidae; genus Orthonyx; species Orthonyx spaldingii. The sequence goes on from VZTJ01000889.1 coordinate 2,509,043, forward strand.
AACAATATTAACTGTAATATTTGAGTGTACTCCTTAGGGGCTATGTTCCCGTGGCAGGGACATGGCCAAGATACCATCATAGTCCTCTTTTTTCATTCTAATATGAACACAACATCCAACAAAAACACGGATCCCTGTACGCAGCTTTAGACCAAGATCTTAGACTTGTAACACTCCTTGGTCCAAGTACTTTGGAAATCTGCAGATCTGAGTGTGAAGGTAAACGCTGAGCGGTAAACATGTCCCAAAGGCTGCTCTGTCCTTTCTCCACTGTATCCCATTCTTGATCAAAGGACTTTTATGGACCAAGCCTTCAGTGCTGCTCCACACTAGGGGAATAAATCTTCAGTGTGTATGATACATATCAGTAGCTGTAGCTGCCTAAAAGTTCTTCACTCAATCTAGTCGGTCACTGAAGAGGGAGGGAAAAGGTAAGTAGCTCCTACCTGGCATATCTGGATGCTCAGAAATCTGCTAGGATGTTAACAAGGAGTCCTCCGAGTTTTCTAAACATATTAACTATTAGTGGTATTTTTTTGTAAATAACAGGAAATAAAAGTGAATTTACAACGTTTAGAATATAAAACTAGAAATGCAAAAATAAAAACAGGGAAGTACACAGCCGTGATTTGACTTTGCACCACTTTCTCAGAAGCCTGCCCCATGCCTATCTTTTAGGTATATTTGTAAAAATATAATTACATAGGTCATATACTAAAAATTCTGGCTTTTGTCAATGTCCTAAATGAAGTTGAAGAAAAATTTTCATCACACAGGATTTTTGATGGGAAGCAATCTATATGGGATGCTTAGAACAGTTTTGTGAATCAGTTGTTATTTTTATAATTAAACTCACATTTTTTAAACAACAGTTCATAATGCAGTAACAAATCATTGCTTCTTTTTCTTGTGCGTTCTTTTTCAGATAAAGGAGTAGTGGAAATCATTGCTAACTCTGATCCTTACTTGGAGGACCTTTTTTCAGATTATTATGAAAAAGCTGCGAGCATGACTGACCTCTCTACAAGCTATCTCAGAGACGGTTCTCATATCCGAATTAATTTACTTAATAACAACATCCCCAAAGGCCCCTGTGTCCTTTGTGGAATGGGCAGCTCTAAAAGGGAGACAGTCTATGGATGCCTGGAGTGTTCTTTTAATGGACACAAGTATGTACGACTGCATGCTGTGCCCTGTTTTGACCTCTGGCATAAGAGAATGAAGTAACTGATCCGGGTAAGTGCCTGTTGTCACAGACATGGGCATAACTGTGCCACACACTTTTCAGAGTTAGTAAATATGACTCAAATTGTGAAAAGCAAAACAGTGGAAGTGCAAAACATTCTATTACATTGTTATCTTCAAATTCTTTGCTTCACAGTCAATGACCTTCTACTTTAAAATACCCACATGCATTCCCTGACATTGCTGTTCTTTCTAGAACCTTCTCACTATCACAATAATGAAAAATGTACTCTTGAATCGTATTTTCATAATGTCAAAATATATGCTAGAACTTCCAAGTTTTTTACACAAACTTGTTGTTAAACTCCTAAAATGTTGCCTTTCTCTACGCTGGCATATGATGGTTAAATGAGAATATTTGTTAATAATTTAGTGTTCTCATGAATATTTAATTGAAGTATCGGATTAAAAAACATGCTAAAAGTTAGATCAGTCTAATGTTTCAGTTATAAAAGGGAAACTATGGATGGGAGTTTCATATTAGGGTGCTGTTGTTATGTATCAAATTTGTTTAGATTATTAAAAAGTACCAGCCAGTCCACCTGCTGCGGTTGGATTTTACGTCACAGCTGCTCTTTGACTTCATGCGCTCAGAAAAAAATCTGCTTAGCAGAGAATGTTTTGTAAGCTTATGAAAATAATGGAACTGCACACTCCAACAAGACTTCAGGGGTGAAAGTCTTTAACAGGTGTGTCTCAACCACAGGAAATTGTGTCCATTGAGGTCTGGAGCACCAGAGATCTGTGTCCAGGGCTGGGACTGGGCGTGCTGTGGGGCAGGGTACTGTTAAGCCTCTCACCACACTGTTTTACACCGACAGAGTGAAAAACCTTTTTACACCTTTTTAAATTATTTCAAGGATAGCCCAGGTATGGAAGCTTTTTTCACTTGTGCTGCAAGTTTCACTGTGTACATCTGCTTATTACATGCTGAAATTAATACAGTCACTGCTTTTCATGTGAATGAAGTAAGTCACACAAAGCGTTGTGTTCTGCACAAGCAGAACAGTTAACAGATATAAGTACTGTCTATTAACTGTTGATACTTCTTTTCATTTTTCCAGTGAGGAAAACCAGAATGATGCCCAAGTAATTAATTACTTATGTTTATATATAGTATCTCCCATCATGTTTGACCTCATTCAATTAAATGATGATAGTGTAGATTTTTAACTTGGTGCTGCTGAATAAACTGGCTACCTTGATAATTTTACTATGTCAAAGTTTAAAAACTCACTTAAAATACTGCTATTTCTTCAAGACCAAATTCTTTGTATTAATATTACACCAAAGAGGTTATTTTAAGCTGCTTTAAAAACAATTTTGTTTTTATCTTATCATTCCATTGACAGAGTTCACCTATTTTAATGCCTTTTATAGTTAATTGTTGCCAATGGCCTTTCCTCAAGAAGCTAGGCTAGGAGCCTGCAGGGGTCTAAGAGAATTCTATTCCTGGGATTTTGTTTTCCCTTTTTATTTTACAAGCAATTGAAAAGTGTTCATCAGTTATGTTCCAGCTATGTCAAAGGTTACTGTAACTTTTGTGTGCTAAACAGAACAGAAATAATTATTTTCATCAGTATTTTACCAAATGAGAGACTACTAAACAATACAGTAGATTGGAACACGTTGTAGGAACCACTAATATCAGATCATGGTGTACTTCAATTTTATTTAGTTCTTTTGAAACATCTAATGCATTTTATTAGCTAAATGTTAAAAATAAGATTTTTACAGTCACCTTAAGAGATATAAAAAGATGCCACTATAAAAAAATACAAAAATTCTGTGACAAAGTACTATTATTTAAAATTCAGTGTCCAGAAAACAGCCAAAGATTTTTTAAAGTACTTAGAGTTCATCATGCTGGTAGACATTGTACTCCTTTGCTGATATGAAGCCATCTCGATCATGGTCATTCTTCTTAAATATATCAGCTAAGATTTCATCATGGGCTGAAGGATGACGTTTTTTACCATCTCTTGCAAATTCTTCTTTCAAATACTGGCTTATCTAGAAGAAAAACAAAGAAAAAAGCCCACTCATTGTGAATTTTATGCCAGTACTCAACAGCTATCTTCAAGGACATTGGTGGTATACAAGTAACATATTGTGATTCCAGTGCAGACACATCTACAATTTGTCTACAGGAAGTCTGAGACTTATTAATGTATTAAAGCAAATTTCAGCAAACTGCAGCACAGTGTAGTTTGTATAAGCACACAGAAACCTTACATGATCAACTGCAGCAGAGGCAGCTCATGTAAAGATAAAACTGAGGCAGTGTCACCTATAGTTTTATAAAATATTTATTTCAAATTATTTACATCATATTACCTCAAGTTCAGAGAGTTTCTTGTCACCGTCTTTGTCTATTTGATTAAATGCTTCAACACTACGAGGTCCCTTATTTACTGCATAAAGTTCAATCTCAAAGATCAGTGTTGCATTGGGTGGAATCTTGCCCTGTGCTATGAATAAAAGAAAAAAAAAGTGTTTAAGGAATCAGACACTGTGGGTAAAGAACACATGTATGATAAATTCACATGCAAAGCATTTTTTTATTTAAAAAGGCTGCATTACTATTCAGATTAAACTCTGAATTTAAATGTTGTACATCTAGACAAGAAGATTGTTTGACTGTATTTCATAAATGATTTTAAGATAAAGTTGCTAATCATGTACTTGCCTGAAACAAAACTGTATGGCATATCAATTCAGGTACTTTCAGAGATTAAGTGAACGGCTATCATGAAAAACAAGAATTTCTAAAGTTCTCTTTCACATCCTGTCATATGACAAGGCTTATTTAGAGACTGGTTCTAAGATGTATGTCTTTATTAAACAGCTGCAATCTGATTTAAAACATAACAGTAGTAGACCAATGCTCATATGTATTTTTTGTCTGAAGAACCAAGCAGACAATATCATGTTTTGCCTACTTTGTATGAATTATACCTATGGTAAAAGAACCCGATGTCAAACAGTGTTTAAAACATACATCTCAAAAAGAAGCAACAGAATGTAAGTCATCTGATTTGCAAAAAAAACCCCCACAGAAACCCCAAACTACTGGAATACTTTGTCTGGTCTCTGAATTAAAAAAACAACTGTTAGAATTCATTTTTCCTGAATCAAACCGTTTTCTGACACCTGACGTAAAACCAGCACTGCCTACAAACACAGGTCCATGTATCATGTATCTGGCAAAAAAAGGGAACTGAAAAGAGACAGCAACAAACCCTGAGGTCTAAAAATAGTGCCAAAAAGAGCATCAAGAAATCATGCAGTGTAAAATTAAAATGTAAACATGCAAGCTGCCAAAGCCAGTGAGCATGACATTGTAACCTCAGAATTCTGAGTTTGTGCCCATCCTTCATAAACTGAAGAAAGGCTAAAGAATCTACATTGTTTGTAAACAGAAGATGAACAAAACTATTACACTACTCATCTAAAATAGCCATAGTAAAAATGACAGGTTTCAGAGTTCAAAGGTTTTTAACCTTCCACGCTTTAGAAAAATAGAAATTTTAAATACCACTTAGAAAAGGAAGATACAATACTATAATTCAGCGCCAGTAGTTTATAAATATACATACCAAAAAGGAAAGACATGTAAAGATTTAGAAAGCCACATGCATCTTTTCTAATTCAAGATTAGGCAGGCATCTTCCCCAGCATGCAGGAATACGCTGAGACAGAGGACAGGTGTGCTGCAGGAAAATACTACTTTCTTCAAGTGCTACCTGGAACAAACAGTTAACACTAGTATTAAAGAACATTTTTATTTGTATCAGTGTTTTTCCTTTCTGTATGAAATTGTATTAAAGATAAAACTGATGCATTGAATTCTGACATATCACTGCCAAAGCATTACTACAGAACAGGAGCTACCTTTTCAGAGAAACTACTACACCCATGTCAGAGCTGAATTTATCTATATTTGAGTGTTGAAACACTGCATACTTTTTTTAAGTAATCAGCACACTGAATTATCTTATATTCAAACCAGATTTCATGGATTGCACTGTTGCAATTACTGTGTAATGTGATGATGAGAGCCATTAACTATTCAGAATGTAAGCAGTATTTTAAGCAAATTATTTCTACTTAGATTAATTGCACTGCATTATATTCCATTTTACTCAGAAGATGCAGATTGTCATTAAAAGGCTAAACAGGTAGCAGTCAAATAATAAAAACCAAACACGACTGGAATTTAATAGATTAACACAATAATGCTGATACAGATCATGAAGACCTTCCTTTCGCTGCCAAGTTTTCAAATTATGGAAATACTTGGGAAAATGCCTTGGGTGGCATGTACTGAGTTCTAATGCAAGCTGCAAGGCCTGGGTGTGGGTCTGTGGTCAGGACTACTGAGGCTGCACAGCTGCACTGCCTCCAAATGGGAGCACCAATCCTTGCAGACATTTACAATGCTGTATGTTTCAAAGGGTGAAACAGAACAAAGACAAAACTTCTTTTTTACCGTATCCTTGCTGTCCGTATGCTAATGATGGAGGAATTGTCACTTTCCGTTTTTCTCCAGGACACATATTCATCATAGCAATATCTAAGCCTTTTATGACTTGTCCAACACCCAGAACAAACCATTTTGGATGACCTTCATTTTGTGTTCGACTATTAAAAAAAAAATTTGTATGAGTAACAATAAATGTAATATTTTTTCTACATAAATATAACTACGTTGCAGTCAGTAAGAACATAGATTATTAGCACACAACAATGTTTAGAGTGCAAGAACACAAAGTACAAATGCTTTCTCCGCTACATTTATAATTTAAGGTCAAATCTTAATATATATCAGGGGAAACCTCCTTTTCAAACTGAAAAAAAACCTCCTTGTTTTTTAACTTCTCACAAAAACATCCAGTCGTCCTGATGATGTACACTGCACGCCAGAGACAAGGTGCCACTGCAGGAAGTCTCCAAGAAGAGGAATGTGGGGAGCACTAGAAAGTGAAAATGTCTTCAGCAGTTCACATCACTGTAGGATGGGATGGGACTGAGAATGCAGGTGTGTGTTGGGGGAACCTGGCAATATCAGCTACAGCACCGTGTGCTCACCCTCCACTCTGGCCAGTTCAGAGAGTCAATGCTTGAGGCAGCTTCTGGTCATATGAGGCATCCCCACCATGGCCACTACACCGAACATCGACTGAGCAAAACATCCAGACAGCAACTCTCTACGTACCAAAGTCACTCACTTCAACAGGCAAAGAAATGCGAGTGAAATGGTACTCTTAAATGTAGAATTACCCTATACTGATTTTTTTAAAAAGTATACAAATGGGGGAATGAATCAAGATTTTGTAATAAGCTAAGCTACTGCCTGAGGATAGATGGGTGGGGCAAAGTGTAAAAGCAAAAGACTAAATGATAACTTTGCTGTAAAATGGACGGCACAACGAATCAAGAAGGGCAGCAGCAACACGGAAGAGGCGAAAAGGCTGCAAACCACTAGTGTAATAATGTGGTTGCACTGCACAGTGCCAACTATGTGGAAGTGCATGCTATATTCAAGTTTCTGCCTAAAATTGTCAGCCTGCATTCCTACCAGGAGCTCCTCCTCCCAGCCCGAGTTTTTCTGCACATATTTTCTGCACAGCACAGAACACGGCAAATGACAACATGACGGGGTTTTTTCCCACCCTGCCGAAGAGGCTCTACAGGTGAGGTGTGGGCTACAGGTTCCTGAAGTTCCTCCCTGTCGGGCCCCTTTCACTGGCGACGGCGAGGCCGTCTTTGAATTCCATCTTTTGCCTCTGCACTCTCTCCTGACCCTGGGGAAACTCTGCATCCTTCACCACGCGGCTGAGGAAAAGTAAAGCTTGAGACGCGGAGAAATTACTAATGCTGATGTGGTCAGTGCGGGCCCCGAGTTGCACCCACGCCGGGAGTGCCCCGAGTCCCGCTTGTCCGGCTTAGGGTGAGCGGAATGGACCGGCAGTGCCACGAACCCCGCCGGGCAGGGCCCAGCGCCCGTCCTCTGACCCGCAGCCACGGCGGCTCACCTGCAGTAAAACTTGGATCCGTCGCTGGCCAGGAACCCGTCATAGTGCGCGTTCAGCAGGTCGCCCTTCTTGCTCTTCGGGCTGCAGGCCTCGGGGAGGTGCAGCACCTCGATCTGAACCTCCTCCGCCGCCGCCGCACCGCCCTCGGCCCGCGCCGGGGCCGCCAGCAGCGCCAGCAGCAGCAGGAGCAGGCTCAGCGCACGGCCCATGTCGCTGCGAGGCGGCCGCCGGCGTGGCACTGTCCCACCGCGCCGAGG